>JARHVA010000299.1:6070000-6175102 GCA_037957365.1 Torreya grandis
TAGGCATTATTGAATAAATTAATGTTGAAGTCGTTGCAAATCAAATCACCCTTTTTAAATAGTAGTTTATATCAGTTATTGGCATTACCATAGGGAATGTACAGCATGTATTGAAGACTATTTGAATTAATTTTTAATCACTGTAGAAACCCATGACATAATAGAGAAAGAAATTCGTTGAATCATCCTTATATTTGGTTATTTAATATGTTTGTCTCTAAACTAGAATTTAAGGTTAAACTTAGAAGGGCATCATCCTATGTTCTTTTTTCCATCCAGCTAAGTTCCATGGAATATATATATATATATATATATATATATATATATATATATATATATATATATATATATATATATTTCATAATGATGCTCAAAGTATGAGCAAAAAATTATAAAAGTTGTGTTATATTTATCTAAAGCCATAATAGAGACATTGTCCAAGTATATAAAGTTTTTTAAAAAATAGCATCACTATAAATTAGTTATATGCTTAGTCCAATAACATAGCTATGGTTTAGTTGGGTATTGAAATGTTGGTATAAACTATGAATAGTTAGCTAAAACGGAGGAACCATGATTATCTAACAAATCTAAATCATCCACAATTATTGTCCTTTTTTGAACTATGTGGAATAAACCTTGAACATAATTGATAAAAATCAAGTAAACATATCTTTTATGTATGTGTCAATCAATTCTAAGGGAGTTTTAATGGAGGAAATTTATAATCATCCACCTAATTGAAGTAGGACTTAGATAGGTTTTATTAGTTTGATTTATGTGGAGTATAGGAATATAATCTAGTTTTTAATATAAAATTATAAGTCTTATAAGAGATTTACACTATAACTATAGTGAGACTAGTTTTATAATTGATCAATTAAACATAGGACATGTAGTTGTGATTGTTGGATGGAGGAATGGTAAAACAAGATCACCCAATGATTTGACCTTTATTGCATAATTCATCGTAATGGCTATCATAACAATGTGTATGTGGTTATAAACTCTTATTGTCAAACATGGATTGGATTAATCATAAGAGTTAAATGGTTAAACATATCAACCCTTTATCATAAGATAAACCTTGTGGAGCATTTAGATCACTTAATATATGGAAATTGTCACAAGGAATTTGATGTTGTAATAAGTTGTGTTTATCACTATTAGCATATTTATAAACTTGAGGTATATTCTTGTAGTTATAATTCCTAGGTGGATTATTAACTAGAAATTACAAGAATTACTTAAAGATAACTTATCAAATGATTGCTTATAAACCCATAAATATAAACTGAATGATAGAATAGACTTATTATGTTTTGAGAAATTGAATCTCTAGATGTTCTAGTTGTTAAATACAAATGAGTGTGTAGTTATGACTACTTCATTATCTTGATTTTGAGGTTTAGTTTATTTTCTTAAAAACACTAAACTGTGGTTTAATAATTTCATAGCATTAGAGTACCTACATATGGTGTATATTATGATGCACAAGTGCTCCTATATGGGGATTATACCTATAGTTTAATAGATGATTTGACTAATTCATTAAGTTTTTTAGGAATCAGGAACTATAACCTTTTGGAAAAATCTCCTAGAAATAGAATGAAGTGTTGGAACAAAATATCATAGTGATTTTATGATTACTCTATTTCTCTACATTGTTTGATTGGCTTTTATTTAAATAGAATTAAGTATTGTATACTTGTGAGTGGTATATTATAGAAGTGTTAATATGTATATATGATTGGCTATATTTAGCATATGATATTGCATCATGATGTATGATAATTAGTTATATTTATTGAATTCTAGTATAGATTTTAGACTTAGGATATACTTGAGAGGTATAACCCCATACTTGCATAATTATTATTATGTATGTGTGTTGCTTGATTATTGAAATCATAAGTTTGGATTATGTGTTATTGCATGGTTGGGAACCCATGATATTATGGGATTTCATAGAGTACTATAGTATAAATATATATTATACTTGGATGGTACATACTCTAATTTTTATGTCAAGATTTACATCTACATTTGACTGTATTATATACATGTTGGTTATTGTTGTG
The DNA here is from genome assembly GCA_037957365.1 of Torreya grandis. Taxonomy (NCBI): domain Eukaryota; kingdom Viridiplantae; phylum Streptophyta; class Pinopsida; order Cupressales; family Taxaceae; genus Torreya; species Torreya grandis. The sequence continues at coordinate 6,072,082 of JARHVA010000299.1, forward strand.
AATAACATGTTTTGTAACAGTTGGTAAGACTTGTGTGTATATGCATGTAATCTATGAGCATTTAAAAAATTTTGTGATGGCATGTTATTGTGTTCCATGAGAACTATGAATTAATTCATTATATTTGGTTACTTGTATAGATATTTATGTTTCTATGTTTTTAAGACTACTTTATATGACTTTTTTTGGGAAACTGGTAGTATGTCTTAGAATACTAAACTATGGTAATAAGGGTTATCATGGGGTGTAGTATGTCTAAAACTAATTATGGTAAATAAACTCTATAGTTGAATGTGTATTTACCTAGGTGGTATAAATTGTATTCATTATTTCTAGTATGGGATAGAAATAATTTAAGATTCATTCATATGTTTGATAGAATAAATGTATACTTTGGTTACTCCTATATCTAATATGTTATATGATGTGTTTACTAATAGGATGCAAATTAAATGAATCTTGTGGTTGAATTATATTTGACCAAATTGCATTTTTGATTTAGAGTAAGGAGTGAGAAAGACTTCACTAGATTACAAGTATCACAATAATAGATGAAGGCAGTCTGATCAAGTGGATTGTATGAATTTTACTGATCTAGATCGTTATTATTTATTATTTTTAAAACTTTAGGCCAAATTATGTTTAGTGAGATATTATCATTTCATGAGTGTGATTCACATGTTTGTGTGATATCTTATAATAAAATAGATTTCTCTAATACACTTCATGTTTAGTATTAAAATCATTCAACATACGTACTTATTTGTCTCTCTAGACTCTTACACTATCAATATCTACTCATCCATGAAGGGAAGGATATTTCCTAATGGGATTAGTTTAGGGTATCATTGGTCCATGGTTAGTGTGAAAAAGTGTTTGAATGATGCTTTCTCTCACCACAATAATACTACTTATCGAGATGACACTTGAGATTACCACAGATACTTGAAGTTTGGAAACTTTGCTCTAGGGAAGCCATGTATATTATTTGTACATTATATTATACCAAAATTATTATTAGAAATTATCATGAAGAGTTGTAATTATTGGTTTTGCATGTTGACAGTAGTGACTGTACAATTTTATCAACTATGTCTGAGTTGTTATCATTACTTTCTATGTTTGCATTATGATGTGTACTATCATGATATTAGAGATCAGTATTATGTGATGAATTATGCTTGTTGTTATTTTCACCTTGTGTATTTCATATGGTCTCTATATATTCTTATGGTGTAATCTATATTTGCTATGTATTTTTAGTTAAAGAAAAAATCATGTTTTTCTTGGTCTAACCCAGTGGGGTTGTTACATTTTTTCTTATGTAGGATCAATATGGTTATGCCAAAAATAAGAACCACTCATGTATAAGGTAATTATTAAATATTGTTAAGAAAAATGGTTTTTGTGTTGTCCACTTTGAGATTCCTGCATATGATATAGACCTTGGATTGGCCCCATGTTAAATAAAATTTGTAAACTGGTCATATAAATATTAGGAATACCACATTTTTGTTAATAATGTTCCTTAGGTAAGTTATATCCATGATTTGTGTGAGGGATAAAACTTGTTGGAAATATTGTCATTGATGTCAAAAGATTCATTGAAGTCATAAGGTGTTGTTGGAGATATTGTCATTAATATCAAAGGAGTTATCAATGTCAAATAAGATGCAGAGAATAAAGAGTGATTATGAATGGAATTGTCAACACAATTGTGAGTTGTGGGAATGGAAATAATTGGTAACATATATAAAAATGTAAAGAAAAAAATTAGAGGTTTAAGTATATGAAAAGGAGTGTCTATACATGAGTAATATAGTGATGTATGTGAGAAGTAAAAATAAATTATAGTGAGTAAACAATAATCATATAGTGAAGGTAATCATAAATTTAAGTGATGAGAACATATCAAAATTTATGAAGAGAATTTTAACAATGTGATGAAGAGCATAATCAATTTTTAGAAAGGACATGCCAACATTTAAGGAGAAAGTCAACATTTTATATTCAAGAATGTGTAGTTGAATTAAAGGACTAGTGATTTCATTAGAGGGGCCATAATTTTGCTAAGGAGGCCTATGATTTACTTTAAAGGGAAGCACTTATGTTTGTGGGGTAGAATTAATTAATTATGGAATAATTAAGTGTATGAGTTGCATTATATTTAATATGGGAAGACTCATATGTTTATAATGATTTAATTTTGGTAATTAAATAAAAGGGTGTGAATTTTAAAAGGTGTGTCTCTCTTTGAAAGGACATGAAGTGGATATAAAATGGAGTAGAAGGGATTGAAATAAAATAGAATGGAATTGATAAAATACATCATTTGAGTCTAAGGAATAGAATAAGAGAAGAGAAAAAATGAAATATAATATCTCTTAATAAAATAAGTGTAAAGGGTATGTTTACTTTAATGAAAAATATCATTTGATAATTGTGAAAGAGAGCAGAGCAGAAAATATATAATAAAATCAATGAGAGAGAAAGTTTAAGAGAATCAAAGCCATAATTCAATTAAAGAAGCAATCACAGATGATGGAATCAATTAGGTTTGGGGTCGCTACCTCATAGTCTATGGGTCGGCATTCCTTTGGGTCGGTGCTCATGAATTGGCTAGGTTGATGCTTGGCAAAGGGGATTGGTGTCTCTAGTGGGTGGGTGCTCATAAATTGACTGAGTTGGTGCTTCATTGGGGATTCATGTCTCTAGTAGGTTGGTGCCTATAAACATTATAAAATAACTATATACATATAAAAGCAATATTTTATCATGGTTTTCTCCCAAAAGGGTTTCCACATAAATCATGTGTTCTCTTATGTTATTAATTACTAGATCAACAATGGTTATTGTGGTTGATTAAATTTAAAATATTAAAAGATTATCTTATACTGATTCACCCCCCCCATCTTAGTATAATCATGTGATTAAAAATTGGTATCATAATAGTTCTTGTAGAATCAATCTAACCATTGGAAGGTAGATCTTGAGAGCTCATATGGATAGTCATCAAGGTCAGGATGGTTTCTACACAAACAAAGCACCATTGTTTGATGGAATGAATTATGCTTTTTGGAGTATAAGGATGAGAACATATCTTATGAATCTAGGGTTTTATATTTGGTTATCAATAGCAATGGGGTACAGATCACCAACAAATAATCTAATGGATCAAGCTATAAAGAAGGCATGTGAGAATAATTCAGAAGTAATGAATGGCATTTTATGTGGCTTATCAGAATCAGAGTTCATAAAAGTAATGCATTATGTGTTAGAAAAAGATATATGGGAAAAACTTCAAAATATCTATGAAGGTGATGACAACTTCAAGAAGGAGAAGCTTCAAATGCATAGAAGGCATTTTGAAAGTCTTAAGATGAAATATGAAGAAAACATTGTAGCCTATCTTCTACATGTGGATGAGATAGTCAACACCAACAAAGGGATAGGTGATAAAATGGAAGAATTAATGATAGTATAGAAATTACTAAGGTTACTTCCTATGAGGTATCATGTGAAAGTCTCAGATATTAAAGAAATGAAGGACTTGGACACATTGAAGATGGATGAATTACATAGAATTCTCATAGTATACAAAATGAATGGAAGAAAAAAATCCAACAAAGCATGAAGCAAATTTCAAAGTATCAAAGAAAATGAAAAATGAAAAACATGAATCAAGCTATAACACTAGTAAAGAGTCAGATAAAGAAGAAGCCCTATTTATGAGAAATCTCAAAAAGGGATTTGGGAGATATAAAGGTAAGATACCTTTTAAGTGATTCAATTGTGGAAAAATAGGATGCTTTTCAAATAAATACCCCATTTAAAAGAATAAAGTAGTAATGATGAAGATGATCATGATGAGAAAGAGAGTAAGTATCACAAGAGTAAGAAAAACTAAAAATCAGATAAATATGATAAAAAGAAGAGATCTGATAAAGAAATGAAAAGCCTTTGTTCAAAAAGGGCTAGTAGATTAAGCGAGGAGATTGAAGGTGTTATAGATAGTGATGGAGATGAAGTTTTGTTCATGGGTATATAATATTGGGATGGTGATGACTAGATAGCTATAGGACAATCTTGGAGTGATTCAGAAGCTAGAGAAGAAGAAGTAGATCTCAAAGGAGAAATCTTAAGTGCCTTGAATGAAGACAAAATGCTCAAGAAAGATAATTAGAAACAAAAGTGATAAATTCATAAATATGAAGAAGATGATCAAGATAAATAATAATATTTATAAAAAATTCAATAGGAATCATAAATGGTCATAATGATTCTAAATGCTCAAGTCAAAGAGGCAAAGAAAATAAAAGAAAAGACTAAAATTGAACTAAAGGCAAAATAAGAAGAATGTGATAAGATAGAAGCTAATATTATTTCCTTGATAAAGGATTTATAAAAGGTGAATGCTAAAGTAACAATCATCTTAATATTTAAGAAGAGCATTGAGGTTCTAGATGAGATTCTAGATCGTCATAGGTCACTCTTTGACAAGTCAAGTCTTGGATATGGATATGAAGAAAAGGTAATCAAGGAGGATGTTAAAATTTCTAAACCTATTGAATATAGAAGAGAAGAATTCCCTAAAGAATGAAGTTTTTTAAGTATAAGACAAAGGAAAGAACCATTGGCATGATAGAAGATCATTCTTTCCAAAATAGTATGATAGGTACCAAGGATCATTTTATGGCTATTGATTTAAATGAAACATTTTTTATCATAGAAAAAAAGAGTGTAAGAGACATGCAAGGAATGGATACACATGGAACAGTGGCATAAATATAGATAAGATTAAATGGGAATGTAATAAATGAGTATTCATGAAACTATGGAACAAGTGAAGGACATGAGAGGAATGGGCATGGTTGGAATGGAAACAAAGATTCATATGGTTTCTTAGGTAGAAATTCATTTACTCCATTATCAAAAGACATTATATGTTATAATTGTAATAATTATAGACATATAGTGAGATAATGTGGAATTAATCCTATAAACCAAAACAAGAAAGAAAATTCCCAAACCAAACTCAAAAGAGAATTCATACAAGTTTGGAAGCAGATGAAATATCTAGACAATTAAAAAGAGTAATCTATGCTTGTGCAAAAGGTACAAGAAACAATGGTAGGGAGGGCATGATGGAACATAAATCACAAGGAGAAATGGAAGTAAATACCATGTTTAAGTGAGAGAGATATGATGTGCATATTGGAAAGATGCTAAGAAGATTAATAATAAAAGAAGATATTACAATAAGTGGTATAAAATAAATTTGAGATTGCAACAAAGAAAATAGAAAAATATAATATCTTTTTTGTCTAGTGACTATGAGAGGAAGCATTAGCTCAGGGGAATTAGGGTGTATAACCCTTTTCCATTGATTTAAAAGGGGGAGAGAGAAAATGAAATGGTATCACTATATTAAGAGACAGTTTTATGTTTGTACATGAGTAATTCTTTGAAGGGTTGCCATCAATGACAAAGGGGGAGATTATTGGAAATATTATGATTGATGTCAAAGGAATAGTTCATTGATGTCAAAATTATGATTGATGTCATAAGAGGAATGCATGAAACAAAGTAATTGATGTCAAAAGAGTCATTGAAGTCACAAGGTGATGTTAGAGATATTGTCATTAATATCAAAGGAGTTACCTTCATCAAAGAAGATGCAAAGAATACAGAGTGATTATGAATGGAATTGTCAACATAATTGTGATTTATGGAGATATAAATAACCAAATATATATATATATATATATATATATATATATATATATATATATATATATATATAGTAATGCAAAGAGCATAAATTAGAGGTTTAAGTATGTGAAAAGGAGAATCTATACATGAGTAATATAGTGGTGTATGTGAGAAGTAAACATCAATTATAGTGAGTAAACATCAATCATCTAATGAAGGTAATCAACAATTTAAGTGAAGAGAACATATCAAAATTTATGAATAGATTATCAGTAATGTGATGAAGATCATAATCAGTGTTTAGAAAGGACATGTCAACATTGAAGAAGGGAAAAGGCAACTTTTTTTATTCAAGTATGTGGTGCTGAATTAAAGGACCTGAGATTTCATTAGATGGGCTACGATTTGGCTAAGGAGGCCTAAAATTTACCTTAGAGGGAAAAACTTATGTTTGTGGGGAATCATTAATTAATTATGGATTAATTAATTATATGGACTGCATTATATTTAATATGGGTCAACTCATACGTTTATAATGATTTAATTGTGTTACTAATTAAATAAAAGGGTGTGAAGCTTAAAATATGTGTCTCTCTTTGAAAGGATATTAAGTGGATATAAAAGGGATTAGAAAGGATTGAAATAAAATAGAATAGAATTGAAAAAATACATCATTTGAGTCTAAGGAATATAAGAAGAGAAGAGAATAAAATGAAATAGAATATCTCTTAAGAAAAGAAGTGTGAAGGGTATATTTATTTTAATGAAGAATATAATTTGAGAATTGTGAAAGAGAGGAGAGAAAAAAGTATATAAGAAAACTAGTGAGATAAAAAGTGTAAGAGAAGCAAAGCCATCATTCAATTGAAGAATCTATCACAGATGATGGAATCGATTTGGCTTGTGATCAGTGCCTCATAATCTAGGGGTTGGTGCTTATGTGGGTCGGTGCCCACAAATTAGCTAGGTTGGTGTTTGGTGAAGAGGTTCGATGTCTCCAATGGGTGGGTGCTCACAAATTGACCAAGTTGGTGCTTGGTTTAGGGATTGGTGTCTCCATTAGGTTGGTTCCTATAAAAATTGTAAAATAGTTTTATATATATATATATAAGCAATATTTTGCCTGGTTTTCTTCTGAAAGGGTTTTCATGGAAATCATGTGTTCTCTTGTGTTATTAATTTATAGATATTGAATGTTTATGGTTGTTGTGGTTGATTAAATTTAAAATATTATCTTATATTAATTCACCCCCACCTCTCAGTATAATCTTGTACTTAACAAAACTTTTGTATTTGGAGGGAGATATGTTAAGTTATATTGAATAAGTAATTATAAAGGAAACATATATATGCACATCATTACATAAGTGGGTAAATGAATCATATTGTTTATGTAATGCTCTTTCCTTTAATGTGGATACTCAAGATAAGTTACAATTACAAATATGAGGGTCTAAATGCTAGCCCATATGATGTAATTTTGAATTAAATAGCATAATCTTTAAGGGATTCATCATCGTGTTGTTTGAAATTGTGAAAATATTCTAATGTAAGTTTTACAACCTTGTGGATATTGAATTCCATGAAGAATGCATCTTCTAATTATAAGAAATATGTTAGGGAACCCTTTTTTAAACTATAGAAAGAATTTTGAGCCTCATTGTAAATAATCATTTGGAAAACCTTGAGAAATAGTTTATCATCTTGTGCATAGTTAATCATGTGGTTTAATGGTTGTGTCTCAAAAAGATAAGTAAAACTGGTAATTAAAAATCCTATGGATAAGGATATTCAAGTATAAATTTTAAAAGAGGTTGATTAGTGAATGAGGTTATATGTGCATTATTATTATGGAGATCCATTTGAATTTTCAGTCTAGAAACATGATTTTTAATATCCCAAATAGTGGTCATCATAAACATAAGATATTCCATGGGAATAGAGGTGTTTATCATAGATGTTATCATTGGTTGTAACCCACTACCTTTGTTTAATCTAGGCATATGAGTATCATCATCCTTATGTATAACAAATGCAAGTTCATGATCACTAGATGAAGGGTAACTTGGGAGTGGTATGGAATATTTGAACTTTGGTACTTTTGGTATGTCAATTTGAGCTTGAACAATTTTTAGTTAAGGTCCCTATTTTGGCATAGAATTTGTTTCCAATAAATGTATGAGGGAACCGTAACATCTAATAATGGGAATATTATTTGGTAATGTAGGAATTATGAGGGTGTGAAATTATTTATTTGAAGGCATTATTATAAGTCTAGATTTCACCCTTGAGGCAGAGGTGTTTTAGACCTACTTCATCTAACTGATACAATGGGATTACCTATAGATGTGGGTGGCCTATTGAGTGAGATGAACCTCTAGTGTTGAGGCTAGCTCCCATGATGCATCATCTAGGCTCAGTTCCTAAACCTACTAACTTATTGATGAAAATGGATAGAAAGATGCATAAAACAAACCTAAGCTTAAGAAGTGATGTACCAACATATTATGTCTACTCGATTTGACCCTTTAATAACATTTATGAACTAGACAAGGAATATTGACTAAACCACTCTCTCTAAGATTATTCTAAGTATCAATACTTCATATGGAGGCTATGATAGATGGATGAAACTTGAGGGTGATGAATGGGAGGTTTGTTTAAAGACACTGCCAACTAGATTCTACTCCATGCTTAATCACCAATACTTTCACATAACATATGACCTATTTATAATGATATCCTATCAATTAGGTGATTAAAAAGACATAAAAAGGAAGATAAGACTCAATCAATTGTACAAATTAACAAGTATAAAACACACTAGTCTAGCATGGAGAAGCTGAACCAATCCTTATATTAATTCAAAGGTTTACAAGATACAATTTGGGTAGAGTTTCTTCATACCCAGCCAAATGATTCATACAATGGATTTTGAGCCTTGATTTATAGAAAAAAATAAGGGGAAAGAAGGATAATTTATTATAAAATTATCAAGGAGAGAACATGATGATCCTTACTCAATCATCAGTTATAAGCATGAATAAGGACTAGTAATAGATCCATGATCTCTTGCATGCATTGCCTTGGTTGCTTAATGGTCTTTTAATGAGGTGGCTTAGTGGTTAAGTGAGGATTTACCAAGAGATTCATTTGACATATTTAACTCCATATTTATTCCATGCACCATAATGCTCCACTACTTATTTAATATGTAGCATCCCATATTCTCTTGGAAATTTTCCATGTTATTATTGACCCCTTCAAGACTTCTCCCTTTTGGCTAAAAGCCTCAAATCTTGTTTTTGGCTTAATGAAGGCAATATTTATCTATGGATTAACTCTCTAAACCTTAAAAAAATTGTATCAACCCTATTGTAAACTTTAAGTACTCTTCAATAACTCATTTTTCACCTAAACATATTATAGCCATTCAATTTCTTGTAGCCCTCCAAATAGGCAAAACTCCTTGTCTAGAAGAATTTGTAGGTGATCATAGAGAACCAGAAATAGTTTTGGATACCTTTTATTCTCTCATAGCCCTGTGTGAAATTTCATGATTGGGTTGTAAGTATAGGTATACTTTCTTCACGTGTTTCTCCTTCTACTAGCCCTCAATTAGGCCTCTTAGCCTAGAAAATTGTGTTTTGTCTCTAAAACTTTAAATCACATGAGAACATATATAAAGATGTTGTATTAAGTTTAAGGACCTTCTTAATACTCCCCAAGTCTAATTTGGTGGTCTGGAACCATCTTTCATGTTCCCAAATAGGCTAAAATAGTCATTTTTTCCCTTGTTCATATAATATGTACTTTGCATGTGCCACCAATAACCATTCCCATTATACCTATGAAGATAAAAAAATCATTAAAATGTTATAACATTTAATTTTAAGGCACTAATAATCATATTTCCTCCATCGGGTCACTATAAGGGGTTTGAGGGTTTAGAGGTTGCTTTGGTCTTAATAATGATTCATAGAGGACAAAGCCTCTTCCTCTCTCCAAATGACATAGGATGGAAGTCGATAAACCCATCCATCATATATAAACACCATTAATCTCCATGTAAAACTTCATTCATGATCCAAGAAAAACTTTGATCTTTTTGATATCCTTTTTAAAGCAAAATAGGGTTTTAGGAGTCTAGTTTTCCTAGTGATGATTCATGTTATATAAGCTCTTAAATCATGAAATAATAGTATGAATTTGAAGTAGGAAAACTTATTAAATTCCTCCCATGGACAATTTCCACCGTTTACATTCCTAAATTAGCTCTAAACTTCCTCAAAAGACCTCTTGGGCATGAAATCCTATGCACTTAGGTTGAAAAACCAATTATGGCCTAGAAACCTTCCCATTATTCATTATTGATTAGAGTGAATTTTAAAAGGCATAAGATAAACCTATAAATTCCTTCCAATGACTTTTAATAGATAATAATCTTCAAAAAGAGCTCTGTAACTTAAAAACATACTACAAAGGTTTGATGGTAATTAGGCTTGTGTAACCCTAATGGCCTGGTTTGGTACTTATCTTCGTCACACTCAGTCTAGACCTAAATAAAATTATATACCTAAGCCTTCATAATCTATAAATATCATCCTTTCCTCTCATATTATCCTTATACATATATTCTTCCTCATGTTCAAAGATATGCCTATGGTCTTAGTTGAGTTTGATTTGACTATAGATGCATAGTCCTATCCAATTAACCCAAAATAGACCTCTTAATATTTTCACTATCCTTCAAAAATTCCAAGATCTAAATTTTTTTATTAACACCTATCACTAATCCAACCTCACCTCTCAACTGACCAACCACCTAATAAGACACAACTTTTTCCACACTTCATACATAGACCCGTGTATGCTTGTTTTGGTTTCTTGACTATAAGGTGAATTAGGCATTTTATTTATTTTCACTTTTGATTATTTAGATAGTATTAGATATAAAATCCATGATTTTCTTGATATTCTCTATATATCTATATCACTTATCATCAACATCAACATATGCCATTTAATCACATTATTTTCAAGCTAGTTGTAAGTGACAATTAGGATACTTTGAATATAGGTGATCAAAAGTCCTTTGATTTATGGTTTTATCCTCAATTTAAATTAGGATACTTTTTTAATATCCACATTTATACCCTTCCATCACTCAGATTAAAATCTTTCACTTTGTACATAAATGAATCATTCACCTAGATAGACCTATAGGTATGTATTTAGGACTCAAATGATGGTTTTTATTTTTGAAAATTTCATCCCTTACCTCTACCAACTTACTAAACCTTCATCCCTCTTTGATATTTCAAGTTCTCTTCATGACCTAAGATCAGGATTGTAGGTGCATGTGGATCTATTTAGGTTACTTGAAGAACTCTTAGGTCTATTATGACTATACCTTATCTTGGTTGAATCCTTTATCATCCTTCTAGACAATTGAGTGTTTCAAGTAGTTCATAACCTTTATATCTAATTCATTATTATAGACACCAAACTCATTGTTATGCATTGTATATTATTCCTTAATCTTGAAGCCAACTCTAACTACCTTGTCTAACTTGTAGCTGATCAATAAGCTTCTTGTTTGTACTTTGGGAGTCTAGATATCCTTTAAAGTCAATGAGCACTTCATTGACCCTTTTCATAGTGAAAAATACTTATTTAACTCCCATTTAAATTTTAAATCTTCTTAATACCTCCTATATTTACAAGCATATCCTCTTTTTATCACTTCTAATCCAAAAGACCTTTCTTGAGGTCTATCTTCATCATTAAAGGAGTCCAAATTTTCATGAGATTATCCATTATAGTACTTATCACATTTTTAAAAACTTTATGATTCCCTATCACCTTTGAAAATTATACCATTCTTAATACAAAGATGCACTTCCCTCCATTTCAAGGTGTAAGCTTGTAGACTACATTGTAAATCTTGACTATGAGTCTAAGGTTAGGTATTCATTTCCAATACATCTAGTTTCCTACTAATATATTGAAGGCCATTTGGATAATGTATCACCTTATAGTAACACCATAACCATCAATGTATTCATTATTTTCACTTTAGGTTTACTTCTTGAAGATATTTTTCAACCTTTTTTGGGTGTTTGGTCTCCTTCTACACTATTTTAACTACCTTGCATGGATTTAGATTTTCAATACTCATATAAGTCTTCTTTGTGATCTTGTAGAATTATATAGGGTTTAATTATTTATGTCTATCATATCCATTTTCATCCTTCTAAAGTCATCTTTAGTTCCTCATCCACTTAACACAAGTATACCTCTTCACAAATCTAACCATGACAGACCTAAAACCTTAACATTTCCTTTCAAGTATGATTATAAAAGCATTTATTAGATGATTAAATGATATTAAAATATTATATACACCTTATTTTATGTGTCTTAAGTCTTTTATTACATGAGATACCATATAAAATGTGATAAGTGCCTGATCAACTTCACAAACCATGAAGGTATACTCCATATGATGTCATGTTTGAAGCATTAAGGTTTGATAAACACTTGGAAGCATATTAAAATATCTATGTGATATTTATAAGGAATAGATATACTATTATAATCCATCATAAGGCAATTTTACACATCAAACTCCTTGGATAACTCAAAACCCTATAATGCAAACCTACGAATTCACCATTTTTGGAGAATGTTACTTATTTGTGACTTGTAAAAGAATGAATATGGTTGTGGATGGATTTAGGGCACTAGATAACATATTTAGATACTTACAAAACCATATTATATTAGCAAAAAACTCATAATTTCATTGAAAGTGCCCAAAATTGAGCCTATAGGGGTTTAAAAGGGTTTAAGAGCACCCTAGCTTCTTAACAATGATTCATAAAGCACAGAGCCTCAATGAATCAAATATTTACATGGATTAGAAGTGGACAGATACTACATATTACCCATAATATCATTAGATCATACACACTCTCTCCTTCATGTACTGAATGAAAATCATTGGGATTCTTTAAGCTGTCAAGAAGGGCAATAGAGAAAACAAGCGGGTTTTGCATTATATCACCTTAAAAATGATTATATATCATTTTTTAATACCTAAAAAACCTTTTAAAAGTTTGGAACCATGATCCTACACTTCAAATCTCCACTCTTCCACGTTGAAACATTTTTTCATGAGCTTTGACAAGTGTTTTTTGACATTATAAACAACCCTTTTTTATTCCTATGGGCCCCACCATCACTTTCACATTTATTTATTATTTTTTAAGAATGAAATAAAGATAAATTTATTTAAAACCTTAAAACATGGCTTAAAACTTATTAAACCCCCTTAAAAGTGTAAATTTGTGACTTTGAAGCTTAGAAAGACCTAACCATGTTTTGATGACTGTTTCTAACAAGTTTTCACTTTCCACATTCAAAAAATGAAAGAAACTAAAAGAAATGGTCTAGGGTTAGATGTTACCTAGATGAGGTCTACGCACCATTATCCAGACGTTGAGAGAACTCCTCTTTGACTATGGAGGATGACACCTGCAGAAGAAAGAGACTCAAACACAGAGATTGTTAGATGGATATAAAGTGGGCTACCAAGCAAAAGCTCGGTCCTAAAAGTGCAAAGACTTCCTTGTGGGATGATAGTCCACTATTAATAAGTAAACGTGTTGAAAATAAAGAAATGACAAATGACTAGCAAAGAGGAAACTAGATTATGTGTGCATGCTGTCTGCTATTAGTCTGCCACAGTCACCGACGTCGGTTAGTCTGTCGGCATCAGTTGGTCAAAGGGCACTGGCATCGATTAGTCTATCAACATCAGTGGGGATAATGGGTCTGGTAGCTAGTGTTGGTTGGGGCAATGGTCTTGGATAGGGCCTTGACGGGTTTTTGGTCGACAAAATGGTCTACAAAATGGTCTGTGGTAGTCTGCGAGTCTATGTAGGGTTTGTGCTGAGTTTGTAGAGTAGAGAGTGTGGCTAAAAAAGGGATAAGGATGTGAAGAAGGTCTCTCAACCTTTCTGGGAAGAAGTCAAGTCTGGTTTGGTTGATAGCTGAGTCTGGTTCATAGCACTTAGAAGTAGCAAATGGGGACTGATTATCAAATCATTCTGAAATACTAAGATGAAACAAAAGAAGAATACTTACCTCTTGCCTGTTGAAGAAGAAGTGTAAGAGACTTGTTGCTAATGCTACTGATGTAGAAGACTAATCACAGAGTGGAGTGACTGATGCAGAGTACTTATACCCTATGATTCTTGTTGTGCATTTGGGAGAGAGGGAGCGAGAGAGGTCGAAAGATTGGAAGGTTGGCTAATCAAAAGATTGGAAAAAGATTGCAGATCCACATTCCAAATGCAGAATGTAGTTTTGAAGGCAACTGATGCCAGTAATACCACTGACATTGGCTGACTACTGACCGATGTCGACAGACAAAGAGTAGGAAAAAGGGCTAAAAATAGCCTTTTGTCCATTCTTCCTTCTGCTGAGGTCAGTTGGTCATGGGAAAATGGTCAAAGGTGAGTTAAATGAGCATGAGAGAATGAGTGGGAGAATGAAATGGGGTCTTAAGTCATTTAAGACTTGGCATGGGGTAGTGGAGGGCATCCAAGGAGAGGTATCCTAGGAGGGGTGAGGTGTCATGAGAGAGAGAGGGAATTACTAATTTAAAATAGATGATTATTTTAAATTAATAAGAAATAGGTTAGGCATGGTTAGAAGTGGAACGGGACCAAGGGGACCAAGGGGAGAAGATGACCAAGGGTTAGACACGATTTCAGTGTCTACATTTGCCCCTTTTTGTCTTGTTGGTTGTTCTTGATGAATTGCAAGACAAAAATAAGAGTAATTTGCCCCAGGTATGGGATGAGATCTTTTCGTCTTGTTGGTTGTTTTGATGAACTACAAGACAAAAATAAGAGTAAGCTACCCCGATTATGGGATGAGGTATTCCCCCTCAAAGCAGGAGTCAAGGGAAGGGAACCTGAGATTGGGGGCTGATTTGACAGAGATATTGATGGATATGGTGAAGGTTTGAGGGTGAACGCTGTAAAGGGTGGGACTGCATGTATACCACTTCACGGGATGGTCAAGTCAAATTGTCGCAGGTCAAGGGTCGAGGAGTGCTAAAATTGAAATAACTGGGCCCCAACATTTAGTCGTACCTAATTGGATTATTTGATCCAAGCTATAGCTCTAATGGTTGTCATGTTCTAGGTATCCCAGGCTCAGGAAGTGCTCCTAGAAAATTGAAAATGCCATAATTAGTGTGTATCAACTCTCTCACAATCCTATACTTGTGAGGGTTGAAATGCAGGTTGCAGACAATTTTGCTAACCATTCATGGGGTAGCATACATGAAAAAATAACCAAGGCAATGTTGTCTTGGAAGTGGTCATGGTCTAAGGAGATAGGTGCGATCTCCAAGGTCGTTGGTCAAGTCAAGGTGAGATAGATAGTTGGTCGAATGAATGGATGGATGAAGGAATGGCTGAGCTAACCTTGGAAGACCCCATGTCAACTGAGTGCTACCTATATAGCCCCGATCATTAGGGCCTTAGGCTAATGTAGTTCTCCCAAAAAGGGAGGAAGAGGGTTGGTTATGGATTGGGTTGGACGAGGTTAAGTCATGGTCAGAAGGTAAGATGGTTTGTCCATCAAGTAGATGAACAAACGGATGTGGTCGAGCTAACCCCAGAAGACATCATGTCAATTGAGTGCTGCCTACATAGCCCCTGTTTGAAGGGCCTCAGACCAATGTAGTTCTCCCTAAAAGGGAGGGAGGGTCAAAGTTGTGGATGGTCTTGGATGAGGTTAAGTCATGGTCAAAGGTAATATGGTTTGTCCATCAGGTAGACGAAAAAATGGATGTGGTTGAGCTAACGCCAGAAGATGTTATGTCGACTGAGTGCTACCTACATAGCCCCTATTGGAAGGGCCTCAGACCAATGTAGTTCAGATGAGGAGTCAAAATGGTTGATGATTGGTTTGGACTAGATTAAGTCATGGTTAAAGGTTGAAATGGTTTGTCCATCAGATAGATGAACAAAAGGATGTGGCCGAGCTAACCCCAGAAGATGTCATGTCATCTGAGTGCTACCTATATAGCCCCTGGTTGTTAGGGCCTCAGGCCAATGTAGTTCTCCCTAAAAGGGAGGAAGAGGGTCGGTTATGGATGGGGTCAGACTAGGTCAAGTTATGGTCAAAGGTAAGATGGTTTATCCATTAGATAGATGAACAAATCGATGTGGTTGAGCTAACCCCAGAAGACATCATGTCAACTAAGTGCTACCTACATAGCCCCTATTGGAAGGACCTCAGACCAATGTAGTTTAGATGAAGAGTTAAAGTGGTTGATGATTGGTTTGGTCATGATAATGGTTTATCACTTCTCATATGTCTGAGGGTACGTGCTTGAAATGATGAGGGTAAGAGGGTTTGTCCATCAGGTAGATGAACAAATGGATATGGCTGAGTTAACCCTAGAACATGTCATGTCATCTGAGTGCTACCTACATAGCCCTTGTTGGAAGGGCCTCAGACTAATGTAGTTCAGGCTGGTTGATAGTCTGGTTTGGTCATGATAAATGATGAGGGTAAGATGATGTTACAGCCTTTTCCATATTATGTGATGGTGTATTCTGTAACGTTGGTGATGGTCTTTCATCCCTAGCAATTTTCCATATTAGTGATGGATGTATGCTAAAAATGAATTGAGTATGTTTATGCTTTAGCAAGTAATGGTTTATGCTTAACATAAACTGAGTGGTCGATAGTTTCCATGTGTATTGGTTTCCATAGAAACTATGTGAAATGGACTATGTCATGTTGGTGGTCTGAAAATGTTTTGGGTTGGTTTGGTTTGGTTGAGAAAAATGATTTGGTTGAATGTGACCAAAGTGTAGGGAGGAAGTGAAAGGTGCATTTCTCTTTCATTGACATGGACCATAATGATAGCACGGGTAGGGGGTTTTTAGAACAAAAAGGCCCATTCATGCATGACGTCGTTGACCATTGGTTGTGTTAAAGAGGTAATCGAATCACTTTGACATTAAAATGAGCTCAAAATCCCTTGAGTAGGTGATGTGATATGTTAGGATAGGGTAACCCCTTTTAGGTAGGGATAACTTTGCCCCTTTTTACAGGAGACCCTGAGACGACTACAAGCCAAGTCCATGACTTTTTTTTTTTTTTTTTTGGTAGACTGATCAATGCGAGAAGTCTACATGGGGATGTCATTTTGTTTTGTGGTCATATGTGAAGCTGATTAATGCGGGAAGCTTTAGAAAGAGTGTTGTTTGTAGCAAGATTTAGTCATAGCCATCCTTCGAGGGAGTGGTCTATATTTTTGCTTTATATATGTTTGAGGGCTTTGAATAGCTATCCTTCAAGGGAGCAGTCTATTAGCTACAACAATGATTGTAAGCTATCCTTCGAGGGAGCAGTTTGTCTTTAGAGTTTATGACCTTTTGATATTTTGATATCAATTATTTTTGACAAAATTTTGAGTCATGGACAAGACTACAGAAGTTTAAGGGCTCCCTTTTATTAAGACAAAGCATTCATACTTTATAAAAGGGTTACAGAGGGTGCATTTTATGGAAATAGGATTGAAAGGAATGAGGATTAAGAGGACCAGGATTGCTCAAGGGATGAGCTCAAGTTAAATGTCAAGTGAATGAGTACTCGACTAACAGTAGAATGGTCGCAGATGCAAGGCATTAAGAGGCTCAAGTTCTAGTTGGCCTTTAAGAGAAGACAGACAATAAGTCCCTGAACCATACATGTGCGTTATGATGTAAGGTCTGAGCCAATTAGGAGCAAACTTGCCCTACTTGCTTTTTTCCAAATTGGTCATGTGTTAAAGATGACTAAAAAGTTGGTTGATGTGTTGTTTGGTCGATGTTTGGTTGATGCTTGGTCGATGCTTGGTTGATGATTGGTCATTGTTTGGTTGGTTTGATGTTTGATGTTTGGTTAAGGTTACGATAGTCAGGATAAGGTCAAATTCCCCCAGTTGCTAAGGAGAATGTTTGATAGATTTAGTTTGAGAGGGCAAGATCTTGATTTACCAGGTTGGAGGCAAGAATCTCAAAATCACGGATGGTGACAGAGGAAATGGTTGGTAATGATTTGGCTAAAGTGGTTAATGGTTGGGGGTCATCAGGCTAGACCTCCATTGATTGTAAGGCTTTGATCAAGGTTTGATGATGTTGTGGAGAGTTTTGTATGAGATCATACAAAGACATCTTCACAGGGGTCGTGTGGTGAGGTTGTTTCACCACAGAGTCAGGGATTGTCTTTAAGGATGCTGGTCGAGATGTGCCTAAGACAATAATCTTGGGTTTTGGTTGTGGTGAAGGCTTGGTAGATGGGGATGTCCAAGGGATAGAAACATGTCTTTTCCCTTTATCCTTTTGGGTTGGTGGGCTAGTGGTCAAGTTGACTGTGTTGATTTCGAATAATGGGGTTAAAGGTGGTGGAGGGACCATAGTCTTGCATTGGGCTCTTGATTTAGGTGATGATGTTTGTGAGGCATGTGATGGTGTCAAAGATTTGGCAAAGGGGTAGTCAAGAGGATCCTTGATGAGAAGGGTATCCTTTTTCTAGTGTTGACGAATGACAGCTTTAAGAGCACAACAACGCTCAGTGTCATGTCCTGGTGTGCGATGATAATGACAAAATTTAGTGTTGTCGAACCAAAATGGTCTTGATCCGGGAGATGATGAGTGTGAAGGTGAGGAGGTATGGGAAGCATGGGATGATGTTGAAGGTTTGTTGATAATATGGTCAAGAAGAAGGGTGTCTTTCTCCAAGCATTGGTGAATGACAACCTTGAGGGCACAATAATGCTCAGTGTCATGCCCAGGTGTGTGATGATACGCATAAACTTTAGTGTCATTGAACCAGGGTAGTTTTGGTCCTAGAGATTGGTATGGTTTAAGAGGTGGAAGACTAATGTGAGAAGACTGCAACAATTGTCGTAACAGCAAGGCATAAGAACCCGCTAATGGGTCTACGTGTTTTGTTGTAGTAGGGGTTGATGACTTTTGTTTTAGAGGTGTAGGAGGCATTGGTCATTTTAAAGGAAATATATGTTTAATGGGTAAAGGGGATAATTGGGGCAATTTGCCTCTGTGAGGTGTTGGAGTAGGAAGCACTCCTATTAAGGTAGATAGATGTGGGCCCAAAATAGAGGGCAATGATGAAGGTGGGGGAGGAATTCTCTAGTGTGGTTTAGTGGCCTTCTTTGGTTTGGTTTGAGGGCCACTATTATGTGAGGCAAGATTAGATATGGGGCAAACACCAAGAGATTTAATCTCTTTTGGCATGGTGGATGCCTGCATGGGTTTGGGTTTAGATGTGGATGGAGGTGAGTGAGATGTAGCGATCTCAGGCAAAAGGCAAGAGAAAACCGTCACTGGGTCTTCCTCAGTCGAAGTGGGTGAATAGACAGGGTCTTCTCTTGGTGGAAAAGGAATAGGAGAATGTGACTCCTCAAGAGGATAGAGGGCAGGGATGATGGTGCCTTCTACTTGTGGTTGAAGAGTAGGAAAGGTATGGTCCTCCATTGGTAGGAGGAAGGATGAAGGTGGGGCTAATGGCATTGATATGGTCGAAGTGTCCTCCAATATAAGAGAGGCTAATGGAGAACTAATAGGAGAAGAAAGCTCTTTTACCTATGGAGGAGGTTGGTCAGGGACAAGAGGTGAGACCGTGTTGACCATGCATATATCATGCTCTTGGGAGCTATCGGCCATGGTCTAGACATTGTTTTGGCTAGGAGGATGGTTAGGAAAAGGTTGTTTGAAGATATCGATGTTTTGATTGGGTGGCAGGTTTGGGTTATCCAAAACAAGATCTCCCTTATCTATCATGTCTTGGACAATGTTCTTGAAGGTTCGGCAGATGTTTATGTCATGGCCTTGGACATGGTGATAGTGACAGAAGTCATTTTCCCTATACCATGTAGGGATGGATTTTGAAGGATCGAATTGAGGTGGTCAGATTGGAGGGAGATTGAGGACCCCTTGCTTGACGATTTTTTCCAACACAGAAGCGTATGACTCTCCAATTAGAGTGTATTGATGTTGTATGTAGCGTTGTTGGAATTATTTTGTGATGCTTTGTGATGTTGAAGGTTGAGATTGGTTGGTTGATGTAGAGGATGGTGATCTAATGACCACAGTGTTTGCCACTCCTTTGGACTTGGAGTGGGAAGAAGAAGGTCTGGAAGAAGAAGGGTCATTGCTTTTTGCATTGGTATTACACAATTTGCCCTATTTTCTTTAATAGCACAGAGTTCAAGCTTTCAAGCCATGGTGAAAGCTTTGTCAAAAGTGTGGAATATTTAAACCCGCAAGGTGGATGAGATATGCATGGCACATGCTTGAGAGAAGAGCTCAATGAGCTCAGGTTGAGGTAAAGGGAAGGAGAGTTGGTTGATTAAGCCTCTCCAATGAGTGACGAATTTGGCTATGGATTCATCATCAAACTGCCTGATAGAGTAGAGGTCTGTGATAGAGACCTTTTTGGTGATATTGATTGAAAAATGGTCAAGGAAAAGTTGGGCCAGTTGGGTGAATGTGAAAAGAGAGTGTCTGGTGAGAGAGCTATACCAATTGAGGGCAGCACCAAAAAGTGACATGGGGAATCTACATAAAAGTAATGCATCATCATGTGCTATCAAGTAACAAGCATGTCTGAATGCTTGTATATGTTGTTGTGGGTCTTCCTTACTCTAGAAGCAAGTAAACTTAGGAAGTTCCCACTGACTGGGATATGGCCAGATTGGGACAGAGGGATGGATGGGTTCATTGCAAATTTGGTCATATGAAAGGACATTGCTTGAACCAAAAATGGAAGCCTTAAGATTAGACATTTTGTCCATCAGCATCTTGATGAGATTGGTTAACAGATTAGTAGATGGGGTGCCCCCTAAGTTGTAAGGTGCTTGGAAGGTGCTAGAAGAGGCGTATGACGTAGTTGGTTGTGCTTATATAGGTGTAACATATTGATAACTAGTCATTGGGATAGATGTGGAAGCCAGGGGTGGTTGTACCATGGAGTTAGAGGGCACAAATTTAATAGGGGCTGCCAAAGGTGATTGAGGGGTGACAGCACTGGTTGAAGGGTAGGTAGTTACTCTTGTGTTGATGGGGGCAAGAGTAGGCGGGATGGAGATAACTAGACTTTGGAAAGGGGTAGAAGTTTGTTGAATAGTCTGTGGTTGATGGGGGGCCGAAACCCCACTAGAAGTGGGCTCAGAGATAAAAGGAGAAGCCACACTTTGAAGATTAGTCATGGTCGGGTTGATGATTGAAGCAAAGGCTGGAGTGGTCATGGGTTAGGTAGTGGATGCTATCGATATCATTGCTGCTTCAGTTAAGGAGGTTGGCATCCCATAAATTGGGTTGCCTAAAGAGTCTCACATTTGGCTTCTCATGAGATAATGTTGAAGGGCCTTGACATTGAGGTCAAGGAACCTTTCAAAGTCTTGGTCCCCTTCAGGGACAATAGATGGTTGGGTCAAGGTTGGTCGAGGAGGAGTTCATTCAGTCTCTGAATGATACTCCATTAAAGGACTAGTTATGGAAGGCGAAGGTGGAAGTGATTGTTTCTTCACATGGTTAACAAGAGTCTTGGTTTGACTGTGTGTCAAAACCATTCAAGGCAAGAAAGGGTCAGGTTTCAAAAACTATGTTTTTTAGTCTCAAAAAACTAGAATGGATGTTGGACAGCAAGAAAGCTAGGTTTTAAGCTTGTTATTTTGGGAAGAAAGTTTAGACAGTGACCGATGTCAGTAGAAAAACTGATGTCGATGGAAAATATTGTCGATGTCGGTCAGATAATCGATGCTAGTGAAGAAAGGTTGCCGATGTTGGTGAAAAAACTGATGTCGGTGACTGTGTTTTTCCAAAAACTCAGAATTTGAAAAAATTTGGAAAAAAAGAAGAAAATGTCCTCACTAGCTCAAAAAACTAGATAAAACAGAGAAGAAAATGAAGACAGACAGACCCTAACCGTTAAATCCTAAGAATAAAATTTTAGAATCATGTTGGCTTATGCCTTAGAGTGAGTGTGTTTGGAAAGTTGGCTTGTAGAATGGGTCCTATAAGAGGTAGTCTAAAGATGGTTTCAGGTTAGTTTCAGTGCTCAATAGTCTATGTTAAGTTTTGTACATGGCCTGGTGCTAAGGAGCAGGCTCCCCTCACTTCACGAGCCTAGTGATAAGCTAGTCTTGCTTAGCCAGTATATACTTCCCCTAGAGATTATCCTCTGCCAGAGAACAGAGTGGGCTTTCCCCTTGGTAGTGAAGTCCAAGTGGGATTGCCGGGACGGGTAAGGTATTTGCTAGGTGATGAAATCCTAGTTGGACCTTGTCTCAGGTGTGTTTAGATGTTTGATTTTGTGCAAGTGGTTTGGTCATGTAACATAAGTGGCCTACACTTTATTTATGATGCATTGTTAATTACTAGATGTGTGGACTAAATATGAAAGCAAGTAAAAATGAGATGCAATAGATTTTAAGCCCAAATATAAATGTGTGTTCGGATGCGGACAAGTTGAGAAAAGGTTGAAGAGTATGACTTTGACTAGTCTAAGATGCAAGAAAGAAAGAAAAAGAAGGATTCTTTTTAACTTTTCTGATGGTGTCTTTTGGAAGAGATAGAAGGAAAGAGTGCAAGAAGAGGCCTAATGCACCTATATGAAAAGTTTGTTTTTAGAAGAAAAAGTAATGAACCCAAGGAAAACTCCTAGGGTCCCACCGGGCATGCCAGAATGTTTCTAACAAGTTTTCGCTTCCCACATTCAAAAAATGAAAGAAACTAAAAGAAATGGTCTAGGGTTAGATGTTACTCGGATGAGGTCTGTGCACCATTATCCAGACATTGAGAGAACTCCTCTTTGGCTATGGAGGATGACACCTACAGATGAAAGAGACTCAAACACAGAGATTTTTAGATGGATATAAAGTGGGCTGCCAAGCAAAAGCTCGGTCTCAAAAGTGCAAAGACTTCTTTGTGGGATGACAGACCATTGTTAATAAGTAAAAGTGTCAAAAATAAAGAAATGACAAATGACTAGCAAAGAGGAAACTAGATAATGTGTACCTACTATCTGTTGTCAGTCTGCCACAGTCACCGACATCGGTTAGTCTATCGGTGTCAATTGGTCAAAGGGCACCGGTGTCGGTTAGTCTGCCAACGTCGGTGGGGACAATGGGTCTAGTAGCTAGTGTTAGTCGGAGCAATGGTCTTGGACAGGGCCTTGACGGGTTTTTGGTTGATAGAATGGTCTATAGAATGGTCTATGGTAGTTTGAGAGTCTGTGCAGGGTTTGTGCTGGGTTTGCAAGGCAGAGAGTGTCGCTGAAAAAGGTATAAGGACGTGGAGAAGGCCTTTCACCCTTTTCGGGAAGAAGTCAAGTCTAGTCTAGTTGATAGCTGAGTCTGGTTCATAGCACTTAGAATTAGCAAATGGGGACTGATTATCAAAGCATTCTAAAATAATAAGATGAAACAAAAGAAGAATACTTACCTCTTGCTTGCTGAAGAAGAAGTGTAGGAGACCTGTTGCTGATGCTGCTGATGTAGAAGACTACTCGCAGAGTGGAGTGACTGATGCAAAGTACCTGTACCCTATGATGCTTGCTGTGCATTTGGGAGAGAGGGAGTGAGAGAGGTCAAAAGATTGGAAAAAGATTACAGATCTGCATTTTGGATGTAGAATGCAGTTTTGAAGGCAACCAACTCTGGAAATGCTGCCAATGTTGACTGACTACTGACTGTCGTCAGCAAACAAAGAATAAGAAAAAGGGCTAAAAATAGCCTTTTGTCCATTCTTCCTTCTATTGAGGTCAGCTAGTCATGGGAAAATGGTCGAAGGCGGGTTAAATGAGCACGAAAGGATGAGTGGGAGAATGAAATGGGGTCTTAAGTCATTTAAGACTTGGCATGGGGTAGTGGAGGGCATCCAAGGAGAGGTATCCTAGGAGGGGTGAGGTATCATGAGAGAGAGGGAATTTTTAATTTAAAATAGATGATTATTTTAAATTAATAAGACATAGGTTAGGCATGGTTAGAAGTGGAACAGGACGAAGGGGACCAAGGGGAGAAGATGACCAAGGGTTAGACACAATTTTGGTGTCTACAATGACATCATTTGACTGGATAGATCTTCCCAAAAGGGCTTCTAAATTATCTTGGGAATCATTTAGACATAATTCATGCATGTGAAAACAACATTTAGTTTGAGGAGTTGATGACCTAGGAGAAAATAAAACCTTAAAGTCTCCAAAACTTTAAACTCTCTAAAACCACCTTAATTTCTCCAAACCATGCTAAAAGACTCTAAAATACCTATTTTCAAAAGGATGAACAAGGCATAAAGTCAATTTTTAAACTATAGGGTTGACATTTTGACTTGAAAGTTCCAATTTGTCAACATTTTTAGCAATTTATAGGGGTTGACCTACCTTTTAGTCAAGAGAACTAGCTATCTCATCCATTTAATAGGGTGTTCATATATGACAATCATGACCCAAATGATATGACCCTTATGGATAGACTAAAACTTTGCCTTCAAGGAATAAAAACAACTTCACAACTCAAATAAAGACAACACACCATGAAAAGTAGGAAGTAAACACACCACACTTGTGTTAACAAACACTTATTAGATATAAGATAATTGAGAGAACAACCAACTATATACAACTAACCTTTTAGATCTGACCCTTGAGATCAAATGGGATGCTTCTAAAGTCACCTTCATGAGGTGAGCCAATTTTAAGTATAATTTACTTATCATGTTGTTTTTTAATTTGATCACCATTCTCTTTGTCTTTACCTCAGATGGCTCTATAACATCAAACATGTCTCCATTATAGGCATATTGATCTTGATTTTAGTTTTCACCTCAAATTATTGTCTATAGATGACAATGTGAGAGTTCTCCAAGATGGTTACATCTTGGTTGACAAGGGAAATAACCACAACCTTTCTTTCAGTTGTCTCCTCAAAAATAATCTTTTTCTCATCTTGAAAGGTACCATATTCATCATACCTTATTGGACCTTTAAACTAAACCTCCTACAAAGTATATACAAGACATATTGTCTCACTAATAACCTTGAATTATTCCTCAATAACTTCATCTTATTCTTCTTGAGGTGATTTCCTACCAAGCTCTTCAAGCTCCTTAACCATGTCCAAATAAGATTTCCTCATGTCATTAGAACCTTATATCTAATCTTGATACTCAATAAGACCAAATTCACTAGTTTTCTCCTTAAGACTTTTATTAAGCTATTCACCATGTTCATTTTCCATGTTGAAAATGTTAGCATTATCTTGATGAGGTGGATATTTATCATCTAAACTTGAATATAAATTATCTAGGTCTTCTCAAAATGTAAAATCTTCATGATCATTCAAAAGGACATGAAAATCACTGCGACTCTTACCACTTCATTATGGAGTAGCTTGTTGATCAAGTGCCTTTAACTCTCCAAGTTCCAAAACATTAGTGTCGCCTTCACTTGAGACCTCAACTTGCTATTCTATTCCATTATTCAAAGTTTTCATGTTGAGTTCTTCAATCTCATCTAATGATTCTTGGTATAACTATTGCCAAGGATCATCCAAATTACTTGAAGTTATATGATTCTTGGTATAACTATTTCCAAGGATCATCCAAATTACTTGAATTTATATTAACTTCAACAATGGGTTCATGAAGATTATTTTCATTATTGTTTGCTACAGAAGTTGTTTATGTTTCATCCACCTCAAGGTCATACCATTATGACTACTCTACATCATCAAACTTCCCTTTAGGCTCAAAATTTGATCTATTGGGATGAATAGGAGGATCAATAGTGGTCTCCTCATCATAAGTGCTTGGAGTATCCTTTTCAAGGTGTTCTTGAAACTCACTTGTAGCTACAACATAATCAAGCTATTGAAGGACTAACACCTCATCAATGTTCTTTATCAAGTTACCTCTCATATTTAGATGCTCTAATTCTACCTTTAATATAACCAGCTTCTCCTAATTTGGAGCCTTAGGAATACTGAGTTGGTCATGATGTTGTCAAAGAGATGGAGAAAGATAATCAATTGAAGACACTACATTCTTCCTTTTCCACTCCTCAATTGATTTATCAAACTTAGGTGAATCTTAATTCTCAAGAATGAATATCATATGAAGGACATATGGAGAACTTTAAAAACTTAAAATATCTCTTGAACTTACCTCCAAACACTCATCTTCATTTTTATGTTCATCATATACTCTCCAAACCATAGGTCCTCAAAATTTGGAGATGGTGGGAGGGAAAGAATATCCAACTGGTGGATTAGGAACATAAGGATTTATAGGCTACTCTTGAGTTATTTTAGGGGATGGGGAGGCACTCTAAAAGATTAAGAATTTCCTAAGATTTGTGCACATAACCTCTTTCTCTCTTTGCATACCTAGACATCCATGAATAACATTAGTTTGAAGAAGAGGCGAGGAGATTTGAAATCTTAAGAATCTCTTTGTTTTAACCTCTACAACCTTTCTCTCTTCTTGGTTTGGGTTTGGCATGGGAATAGTCATCTAAGAAGGTTGAAATGGGGTATTGGGAAGCTTATAAGGCTGGTTTCATTGAGCTTGTTGCTCTTTCAAATCCAATAAATCATTCTCAATGATTTGATTCATATTTTTTAGCTCATTCCACTCATTAGATTAACAAGGTATATCTTGAAAGGGTGATTGGGGAAGGAAATAGGGGTAATACTCTTGATAACAAGGCTACCAAGGAGGCTAATAGTAAGGCTAATCTTATAGATAACTAAAGTCATGTAGAGGATGAGATTCATCATAAGTATGAAGTGGATTAGTATAAGACTAATATGGTTCAATGGGCTATTAATAGGGTTAAACATAGGATTGATAAGTCTCATGGTGAGGATGGTATAAGTCAAAATGCTATTGATAAGGAGGTGTGTAATAGAATTTTCTTTCATATCCAGCCATTAAACATCAAGAGGTAGATGAAAAACAAAGTGAATTATCAACAATAAGCTATTTTTACCATTAGATGATGCCCTTAACATGAAATTTGAGTGTTATTATACCATCAAAATACTTGTAACTCCTTAATGTCACTAAATAATGAGAGTGAGTGATCCAATCTCCTTGAATTATATTTCCACTAGGAGTGCTATAAAATGTTATCAGTCTAGATTACACCTTTGAGGTAGAGGTGTTTCAGACTTGCCTTATCTAGTTAATACAATAGGATCACCTCTAGGTGTGGGTAGCCTATTGAGTGAGATGAACCTCTAGTTTTGGGGTTAAATGCCCTTATGCATCATCTAGGCTCAGTTATTAAACCGACTAACTTGTTGATGAAAAGGGATGGAAAGATACATAAAACAAACCTAAGCTATGGGAGGTGATGCACCAATATATTATTTCCACTCTATTTTATTATATTCAACACACCCCACCCTATATTTTTCATTGAAAAGTGTGAAACCCTTTTATTTTTTAAGAGTATGAATATTTTATCTAAATACGTATGTATTTATAATGGTTATGATGGCTATTATTATCTATAGAATCTTAGTGTTTTGGATATTGAATCATGTTGGGGTATACTTATTTCCATTTGAAAAGACTTGTTCAAAACTAATCTATTAATGGAAAGTTGGGAAGAATTATTTTGCATGATAAGTATTCAAATTAAATTATTTTGTAAGGTTAATTTTTGGTGACTTTCTCTTCAAGAGGTTTTCCTTCAACTACTTTTGGTCTTTAAAAGATTTTCTTTGGGAAGGACCCTCAACATTTTTTGGTCTTCAAAAGCCTTTGCTCTGGGAACTTTCTCTTCAAAAGCTTTGTTTTAGTCGGCAATTTTCACTTCAAAATTTTTGTTCTAGTTAAAAACTTTCACTTCAAAAGCTTTGATTCAGAAGGATTCTCATCAGAAGCTTTGTTTCAAGAACTTTCATTCAGAAGCTTCACTTCAAAAAAAATTTATATCACTACTTCTACCTGAAACATAATTTTTATGAGTAATAAGTATTCAACAACTATTGTTTCAAATACTTTGGGATAGAATATTTTAGAACCAATTTCTCTGAAGAACATTCTAATTTTTGGGGTCTTTTGAACCTAAAGGAAAATTTTGACTACCCTTGACTAGACTACATAATGACAAATGGTAAAATGGGAAAGGAAACACCATGGCACCCCAAATGATAAGGCATCCTACATGATATGTACACTAGGACTAGGTGGTCAAGTTTTAATTGAATGAAGGTGATGATCTAGTAGATGTTGGTGATTAATTGTGCATGAACTAGAAATGAATGAATAAATCTATAACATTGATCCCTCGACCAAGTTGATCTCATTCAATTTTTAAGAGCTCAAGTAAACTTAAGTCTTCTATAATCTCAAAAACCCTAGTTACAACCAGAATGATTTGGAATTCACATAATTTAATTTAGTACACACCATTTTTAAAAGCTTGAAGTGTACTAGTGTCTATTAAATAGTCATGGCCTCATCATCTAAGTCATACAAAGGACTTTCATCACCCTCCAAGTTATCCATCAAGGATTCTATTGAGTACTTAGACATGGTTTTTGACACCATTATATTTTATGGATATTATCCCAATTACTCAAGCTTATGGGAATAAATAGAAAACATGGATTCATTTTCTTTAGAAGAAGACATTTCACTTGAGGATAAATAACTTATAAAGGACTTGATCCCATTTAAGAGGCATGCCCTCTACTACATTACTACTAAGTTAGAGTTTGTGCCATGTATAGACTTGTTGTGAGGCCTCTTCTTTAATGGTATAATAGTATATGGTAGTTACCTCCACTACATTGATAATAGCATAGTTGTCATGTAAATCTCAAGGGATGCATTTATCAGGTATTTAAGTCTCCTTATCTTAGATGTTATGGTTGATTTGCATAATATAGTAACTAAAAGAAGGCCAACAATGTTGAGCAAGCACTAGCAAGGTGGATTTTTCCCAAAGAAACATTTATTATAAAGGACCATGTCAAGAATCCTATTCCTATCACCTAATTCAAAATGTGGATCTGCATGGGAATGACACTATTGAATCAACTCTTTGACCATGTAAGCATCCATTTCTTGCATCTAGAATGGGTTCCCCTACTAAACCTGATCAATATCTTAGATCACACATATGCATTGGGGGAATTAATTAGCACCCATCTTGAGGAAAAAATTCTACACAAATATATGAGGCCACATGGAGGAAACTTTTACATGATGTCTTACCTATTATATGCAGTCATGGGAATGGTATTTTGGAACAATGGATTTCTATGGGATCCCAACCTAGATGTCATTAAGAATATAATTTGTGACTATTACTCTTTTGTTCACATATATTCATATGTTAGGAACATTGCTAAGATTATAAAAGATCTCTAACCTCAAGTCTGGATGGCCATTCACAGTCAACCTTTGGCTAGATTTCATCTAGCATTAGTAGAATTCTTGCCAACAATGTGGGAGACTACCAAATCTATCTTGAATACACTTTCATCATGGTTGTTGGCCATAAGGTGGATCCTCTTTAGCTTCTTAAGTTTTTTTCTAGATAAAGTACCTGAACAAGAGATTGCCTACCATATATGGAATGGTATTGATGAGGAGATGATAAAGAATAATAAATCTACCTTTCATGACTCCCACATCACTATTAAGAGGATGCATTACACCATATGAAGGAAATTTAGGGAAGTTATAAATGCTAGGAAAGCATATGCATTGCCCACTCTCCCCCATAGAGATTGGGACACCCATGGGAAAGTCCAGCAGAAAATCCACACCCTTGGCCTCTCATATAAACATGAACCATTTGATCATGATTTTATGTTTTTGAATGCCAAGGATGATAAATAAGTGAAATAAAGAGTAGTTATTATAGGATTGAGTGAGCACCTATTGAGGGTAATAGAAGACGAACCCTCTATCACACTTAGCAAGGCAAAATTAAAGATCCAAACACTATTAGGATGGAGATATTTTGAAGTATAGAGTGGAAATTCATATGAGAAACCAGCAAAAGAGGGACAAGATACCCAAGGTTCACTCACGTCTCAAGACCAACCATAGGAGAAATAATATTTGGTAGGTGAGGCATCACTTACTAGAGGATGAGAAAAAGAGGAATAATAAAAGTATGCTCTTGCATGAGATGAAGAGGAACAAAATCCTCTAGTTCAAGCATCAATTGTTGAATTGAGGAAGGTTAAATAGGAGCAAGTATAGGAGATAACTCAAGTTGAGTTTAACACATGAGGGGGAGATATCAATATCAATTTCTTGGATTCTTTTGATGAATAATAAATAAATTCAATAGCCCTAAAATCCAACATGATTACCCCTCCTTTTCCTCAATAGATGATTTCACCACAAATTGGGAGAGTAACAAGATGATATCAGAGGAAACCAAAGGAGGATAGACCATAGACCATGCCCACATAAGCACTAAAATAGGAAAAAAATTCATTGAAAGGTGATTGAACATAAGAGGTTGATGAGGAGGAATTATAACAAGATAAGGTCTTAAGC
This sequence comes from Torreya grandis, assembly GCA_037957365.1. NCBI lineage: Eukaryota > Viridiplantae > Streptophyta > Pinopsida > Cupressales > Taxaceae > Torreya > Torreya grandis. Next base: position 6,102,423 of record JARHVA010000299.1, read on the forward strand.
TTGTAAGCACTGAAAGCTAAGGCACCTCTCACTAGTGAGTCATATGATAAGGGTCAACTTTTCACATCCCCCATAGGATTTTTTCCTTTGATGTCATTAAAATTTATTTCAACCATCCCTGCACCAATTATTTCCATGTTCATTCCCATGTAAGAATTATTTGTCAATCTCCTTTTCATACACCTATCCACTACTCTACCTAGTTTGACTTCACCTTATTTAGCCTCCACTACTAAAATTTATATTCCTTTAGTTTCCACAAATTTTTCCATCCCAATCATTAGCTAACCCATCACCCAAATTATTTCTTCCTCTACCCAATTGGGTTTACCTCTACTTTCTTCAACACCAATATCCACAACCATAGTATTGACAATCAAGAGGGCTCCAAGAAAGCAACTAGTCTATGTTATGCAACAAATGCCATAATTTGGAAACATAGACTGGTATAAAATAATTTGTTCCTCAATGACCAATCCTTCTTCTAAAACTAAGCCTAAGCCTAAGCCTGAAGAGCATGTGCAAGTAAAAGCTCAACCATCAGATCCTTTAAAGCTCACTCTTCCAAAATGGGCTAAGGAGTTAGAAGCTTCAGCCTCTAAGAAGCCCAATCTAAATATCATTAAGCTTCTAATAGTAAGATCATTATTTGTCAAAGCTATAACATTGGTCCAATGGGTCCAAAAGAGGAATATTGAGGATAGTTATGGTAGGAGTTTGATCTTGGAAGAAAAATAAGAGGTCTATTACCTTTAAAAGAGGAAGAATAGGAAGAAGGGTTATTCCCCATATGTTGAGGACCTAAAGTCTTATATGGAGACCCATACAAAGGTAATTTTGGGTATACATGAAGGAATGGATATAGATAGACAAGATCTAGAAGAAGAGTTATAAACTCTTAGAAAGAAGCACTAGGTGATTCAAATTCCCCATGGTATAAAATAGGATGTGAAAAATACAACACTCAAGCTATATGAGATTCTGGACTCAATTCATTATTTGAGAGTAAATTTGGCTCCACATGTAAATTCTATAACCATATTGTTCAAGCTTCTCAAAGAAGATGAGAATAAATTGAATTTCTTGGTATTGTACACCCCTAATAAGGCATTTATCTACCTATACCTAATGACCCCTATGGAGTAATAAAATTTACTAAATCTATATCTAATAATAACATAGGATGCCTAAGATTAGGTATCATCTTATGAAGCTCTAGTAAACAAACTGGATGAATAAGAAAATAAAGTAGAACAAATTTTAGTTGAGATTGAATTGATACTAATTTAGGATAATAGATGGAAATTTTTAGCTTGAGATACTTTTTATCATATGATTAAACAAGTCTCAAATGGCATCAAATAAAGTCTACAATTATTGAGTTTGAAGGACATTGAATCCAAGTTGAGCACAGTAAGGAAAAATGCAACAGAGATAAAAGTCTTCTGGATTGGCTTTCAAGCCATCAAGATAGAACTTATTAAACTAATGGAACAAATAGGTAGGGTGATTAGGTTACATATTCTTGATGTTAAATTAATTCACACACAACATGCTAAGTTGTATAATTATTATCAAGACTTAGATACTAAGAAAATAGGAACATTAACACCACCTTCCAGTTCTACTCCATAGATTTCACCTATAGTGACTACAACAATAGCTAAATTAATTCCACCTCATAGTTTAACTTTGACTATAACTTTAATTTAATCAAAAAGTGCATCATCGATCATATCTCCAGTTACCACATCATTAAGCACAACTATAGTTACAATGATAATTTTGAGAAACATTAAGGAAGATCCAATTTTGCCCAAAGATAAAAGGCTAATTTTGTAGAATTTTGCATGTAGCAATTAAAAATAGATAATTAAATAATAGTAGTATTCATATTATAATTAACTAAATCATTTTTTATTTGCATACACACATTACATGTCTGAATTATCTATAAGTTATAATATGTAATTGAGACATATCATATAGTCTTTTAAGATGTAATTAAAGTGTTCTAAACTTGGAGCATGAGGCAGCCCCTTACCCAAGTTATTTATATACATGTATAACCTTTTTTTCAAGGGGTGGAAGTTTTGTATTAATATATAAGAAGAGATCAAGAAATTGATTGTCATGCAATTATGTTTTTTAATTCTTCTTCCCTCTCTGTGTTAATGAATTTGAAGTTTTTTTGTTTGTATTTATTTAATAATTCTAAAGTGTGTTAATACTAAAGATGAATCTAATTATTTTATTAATGAATATTATTCTTATATGTGTAATATCAATTGAGGATTAATAGGTTTCATTAATTTAAGGAGTTATTAAAATCTGAATTGATAATCCAAGGTGTGTAGATGTATCTCTTTTGATATAGTCTTCTAGATGTGAGCCATAGCTAAGATAGATAACTTCTTGGTCAAAACTATAATCTCTTATGCAAAGGTGTTCAATAAAAACCTTAATAAGATCAACCTTCAATTGAGATCATTAATCATCCTATATTTATTATCCCAGACTGCTAACCATGCTTGTTTACGAGTGTGCAAAAGCTTCAAGTAGCAAACACTAGTTTTGGAGATACTTGTCCACCAAAGAAACAACCTTAGAAATTAATTTTCAAAGACATAAAACCTAATTTTATACCTTACCCTTCTTTATTTTTTGAGTTTCTTTGAGATGTACACACCAAAGAATAATTCTCCACCATCCAGCTTGCCTAGTGCTTTGCCTTTTTTTAGAATCTATGTATCCATCCATAAAATTGGATTAAAGAGCCCATAGGCTCAACCTATTATTCCACCACTTGGTGTTTTTAACCACATACCTACAACTCATGCCCTGGAGTGGAACCCTATTCCACAAAGATCCCAAAATGTTAGAGGCTACATCATTTAGTTTTTCTAAGGTATACATAAAACCCACATCAATAGAAAATAAAAGTTGGTGCTAGAAGGAGGGCATACTTATGTGTCTTCCCAATAAATAGGGGATAGTCATTATGGATACACCTAGAATATTAACAAGGTCTAGAGCCTAAGCGAGCCTTTTGGTTTCGCCATTATTAAATTTTAGGAGGCCTAGACCCATACATGTCATCCCTAAGATATTTTGAGCCCAAACACCTTATCTAGTAAGAAATATCACACTCATCAATCTCCTTATGGATCAAAAAAATTTAATCATATATTTAATTACCATCCTTGGGGACTAACATGATCTACCAAGGAATCTAGAAAAGTAATTTCCCACCTTCTCCCCTTCAAGTGGGAGGATGATAGAAGAACATATCAAATATTTTAAAGCCTCCTCAGGTTAGAGAATGTCATCCATGAGGATGTTGTATGTAGGTCTTTTCCATTTTATCTAATGATTGGTATCTCAATTTATAGGATAATTCCATCACATCATGGAATGAGTGTCAAAATACATTCTTTGCATAATTTGGACAAGTAATTAACCCAAGTCTAGTATATTAGCTCTTTAACAGCATGAAGAGGGAACCTAATGAATCATTTTAAGCCTTAAATTCAAGATTATAGAATATTTACACTTTATTGAATTCCACATATAAGCTATATAATAATATAATGCCTGAGTTATACAACAATACCTTGGATACAATTACTGTAGTGTTCTTACAAAGAGCTATCACTATTAATACTCTAGCTTTAGCATTCTAAGAAGTCATTAAAATAGACAAGTAGCTCAATACATATCTTATCCCTCATAATAAAAGAGGCCAAGCATTATAAAATAAACTCATATCCTTGAATACAATTCCACACATGAATCAGAATGCCCCCACATTTAATGATAATAAATTATACACCCTACCTCCCATGGTGCAATAGACAACGAATCAAAATTATGATTTATTAAATAATTAAACATAAAGGAGTGGCCACCAACATAATAAACATTAGGCTCACACCAATGTAGTAATCACTTAGGGTTCTAACTCTAACAAAGTTGAATTAAATTCTATACAAATAATGGTCTAGAAGTTAAGCAATGATTTCTTGAATATGCAGAAGAGGATGGGTAATACCAATAATTAGAATTATAGCTAGAATTCTAGATTTCCAAGATATAATAGACCTTTTAAGAGGCCCACAAACAATTCAAAATATTAATAGTCTAATAGTTTTCTAGAAATTAATATCATGAAATAGCTTTTCCCAATTAGTGTAAGGTCCATAACACGTCACAATATGGAAAGTTGGACTGTATAGAGTTTTGTGCATCCTTTGAAATTTTCTAGAGATAAAAGATTAGACAAGATAAAATGATGAATCCTCTAGGTCTCCCTCATGAATCTAGCCCTTCAATTCTAGCCATGGTCTTTGAGACCTATGAGTATTCCTTCCCTAATGAAGATGTTAATATTTTGGAGGATAACTCTATAGAAGTACAAGTGTTTCAGTAGTTCAATAGGAACAATTATAACTTGAGGAATAAGTAGCCTCTTATTACTTCTACTCCTATCAATAATATAGTTATCCCTAAAAACCCCAAAGAAAATAATAATCCTCCTCCCCTAAAGGGAATGATCAACCTTAGCATAGAGAGGAATAGAATAAAGGAGGATACAATATTGTTGAGGATATGAAAAAAATTAAGGCCAATATCACTCTTCATGAACTAACATAAATCATAGAGTAGAAGGATATTTTATGAAATTCCATCATAGGTAAGTCTATTATATAAAGGTCCAAGATAGACAACACAAATTTTATATATAAAATCAAACCTGAGGTTCCCCTTTCTTACTAACTATTTGAGCATTTAGAAAGAATATACACAATTTGTTGGTAGATTCCAGAGCTTCAACAATAATGATGCTAAATTCCATTTTTCATAAGCATGGTTTAACACCAAATCCATATAAAAGGACTATGTCATAGATAGATAAAATAGTAGTGCTTATATTAGGAGAGCATAATGATGTGAAAATTTAGGTTTCCTTAGAACCTAGAGTATATGTGACTATCAACATCTTGGTAGTGGATATTCATAAAGGGTATGGGTTATTGTTGAGTATATATTGGTCAAAAATGTTAAATGGATATCTTTCCATAGAATTTTCACATATTTAGTTTCCTTGTAGAGGAATATTATAAAGTAAAATATAACCAATTAATATGTAAGTTATAAATCTCCTAATCTTGGAATTTATACATTTACCATGAAACATGAAGCACTGGGAGAAGTTTGGGGCCCTCCCCAACTATGAACCCTTCATTTCAATGGAGAAAGATCCAATCAAAGATTAGACTTTGATATTGAGCTGGTCAATCCACAAGGAAAGAAGTTATTGGTAGCACACAGGCTCCAATTCCCATGCACTAACAATAGAATGGAGTATGAAGCCCTGATTCTTGGATTATAGTTTTCCCTCAAGAAGTTTGTTGAAGAACTGATATTATATGAAGACTTTTAAATTTTTATTAACCAAGTCATAAATAAATATCAATGCAAATTTTCATATTTGAAAAATACAAGCATAGACCCTGAGATCTAATTGAATAATTTGGAGTTTTCAACATAGTATCTATCCCAAGAGAATAAAATGAAGTTGTCAATTCACTGGTCACTTCAATAGTAAATTTGGCACCTTTACAAGAGTTAAAATTATATAAGTTCTCTATTGAATTGGTACCTTGTCCTTCAGTACTAAATAATGTTGAAAATTTTCAAGTGTTCAATAATGACCAATAGATTATCCAATTTTTGACAAATTTAAGGTAATTCTAATCTAAAATAACTGATGATGAGTAAAGAAACCATAGGTGACATAAATATTTGGATGAATAAGGTGTTATCCAACTAAATTAAAATCACCTCCCATTAGAGATGGTCACCCTAGAAAGGACCTTCGATATAGATCCTCAAGCACAATCCTAAAGGTAGCTCAAGGTTAATGAATTCAAATTTAGCTCAGAAAATGTAAGTGATGAAAGGAATGCACACTTCATTAACATTGGATTAAGTTGCACACTAGAAGAAAGGTAAAATGTTAATTAACTAATCATCAAGTACAAATATGTAATTGCATAAACTTATGATGAGTTAAGGCTATTCAATCCTAGAGTCATCACCCATATGATTCCCCTCAAGATTGATCATAAACCATTTAGGCAAAGGAAAAAGGTTGGTTAATCTTATATTAGAACCATTAATTTAGAAGTAAGTAGATAAGATGCTAAGTGCTATGATAATTTTTCCTATCAAGCATTTGACTTAGGTGTCCAATCTAGTTTTAGTCAAGAAAAAGAGTGATGAGATTAGATTGTGCATCAACTTTAGGAATCTAAAAAAAGATTCAAAGAAGGACAATTATCCTTTTCCTTCTTAGAAGAGGTAATACAAACTATGAGTGGGTCTGAAATGATGTCTTTCTTAGATGTAGTCTCAAGATATAATCAAGTAATATTTGAATTAGAAGATAGGATGAAAATAACATTTACTACGAAATGGGGAACATATGTATACAAGAAAATGCCATTTGAGCTAATCAATGCTAGATCTAATTCTTAGAAAGCAATGGATCATACATTCAAAGTATTGATATGTAAGTATATAATTATATACATGGATGTTTTCACTATTTTATTTAAAAATATATCTGATCATATCGACCACCTTCAATCCATTTTTGAAAGGTGCATAAAGTTTGGGATATAACTCAATGCCAAGAAGAGTATATTTGGCATTACTGAAGGTAAGTTGCTAGGCCACATTATTACTAAATATGGGATCACTATTGACCTAGATAGGATTTAGGGGATTTTAAAATAATCTTTCAAAATAGCAAAAAGGAGCTCAAATCCTTCTTTGGAAAGATAAATTTTGTAAAGAAATTTATATCAATATTTATAGAGATCGTCAAGCCCCTAAACATAATGCTCAAATAGAATGCCAAGGTATAATGAAAACCTAAAGCCAAGAAGTCTTTTGAACATATAAAGAAGGATATTTCATAAACCCCAATATTAGTAATCCCATATTTCACTAAAGAATTTTTCTTGTACTCATTTACCTTAGAACATACTATTGTTGTTATACTTATGCAAAAAAGGGAAGAAAGTGAACATCATATTGTGTTAATGAGTACTAAATTGAAAGATACATATCTTAAGTACTTCCAAATTGACAAGCAAATCTTTTCCCTTGTCAAGGTGATTAAGAAGTTTAGGCACTACATTCTTCAAAACAAGACCATTTCCATAGTACCAAATCTTATTGTCAAGATTACACTAGGATAGAATGAATTGGGGGAGTGTAGAGGTAAATAGATGGTGAAGTTATATGAATTTGATATTGAGATTAAACCTACTAGGATCATTAGAGGATAAGGCATTGTTCAACTAATTACTAAACTAGACCCATGTATCATCATCAAAGAGGTCTACCAAAAACAAGTCTCTTAAAAATATTGGTATTCAAGTATTATTCAATTACTACTCATTATAATATGCCCCCAAGAAATCAAAAGAGATTTAAAAAGATCTTTAAGGCTCAAGGTTGCTCATTATATGATCAAGAAAGGAGTTTTTTATAGGAAGAATTATGAAGGCATATATTTAAGATGTGTGTCATGTGGAGAAGCTCAATAAATCCTAAAAAATATGCATCACAAGATTAGTAGCAACCGTCCATCTAGCAATACTATAGCCCATAAAATACTCAAAATGGGTTATTATTGGTCAATAGACTTTAAGGATGCTAACTTCCATGTGAGAACATGCCATGAATGCTAAGTTTTGGAAAAAAGATAAGTACACAACAATGTCTCTATAGCCTATAATTGAAGGTAGGTCATTTGCCCAATGAGGCTTAGATTTCATCAATGTTATAAACCCAAATTATGAAATTGGGCATAAGTTTATGCTCATTGATACATATTATTTCACTAGATAGACTAAGGTAGTAGCCACCAAGAACTCCAAATCCCAAGATGTGATCAGTTTTCTTGAAGATCATATCACAAATAAATTTGGTATGGTAATCTCTTTATGTTGTGATAAAGGGCCAATCTTTCAATCTATTGAGTTTACTGAATGGGACCATGATAATTAGATTACAATTAGATCATACTCTAATTACTACCTGCAAACATATTGGCTGAGTCAACCAACAAGAATATCATAGATGTTATTAATAATTTAACTATAGATAAACTCAAGGAGTGGCACCTCTTACTAAAATATGCACTTTAGGTAGACCAGACTAGGTAAAAACATGCCCTTAAAGCCTCACCATATCTAATAGTTTATGGGAAACATCTAGTGTTCCCAATCATGTTAAAATTGATAATATATCAATTTATACAAGACTACATGGAGCCCAATGATAAAACTGAGTCTAGATTGTCGAATATCATTGAAATGGAAGACTCTATGAATAAAGCATTGCAAAACTTTAGCAAACATCAAGATGTGGTCAAGAAATGGTTTGACAAGAGAGAAAAATTCAAATCATTTATGATCTCTAACTTGGTGTTGTTATGGAACAAAGCCCATGAGAAAAAAGGAATGCATAACAAGTTTACCCTATTGTGGATAGGACTGTATCATATTTTGAAGATCTTAGGAAATAATTATTCCATTTAAATGATATTTAAGGTAATGATTTGACATATCTAGTTAATGGATAATTTTTGAAGCATTACTTCATGGATGCCCCATTTGGTGAGGTATCTAAATAACAACATTTATCCTAGTAGAGGTAAGAGTAGGTTAGATTTTATTCATTAGTTAGTTTCCTAATTTCAATCATTTGATTATATTATAATTAGTCATGTTTTTTGGATTATCCCTTTTTATTTTAGTGGTTTTCTTGATTTGTATAATAATTTTCTTTTGATTTCATGGTAGTTTGAGATTGGTTGATCCTAGTATAATCAAATGATAGTTTCAGCTATTTTGAATCCAACCCAAATTAATGGGTGTTGCATACTTTAGTTTATAATTATTAATCTAGGTAAGCAATGAGAGAGTTATCCATGAACATGTCCTAAATCTAATGATTTCATCAAGTATGTGAAATTTTCTACCATGGTCCTGTACAAATTTAGAAAATTCTCCTTATCCCCTTGGGTAAAATGCACACAAAATGTTAATACTTGTTTAAGGTAGTAACCATTAATATGGGCAAATTTTGGCAAGGAAATTTTGATTAAACCCAAACTTTACTAATACTAGCTCATGGTGGTCACCTTCTTCCCTCTTTCATTTAGAAAGAAAAAAAGAGAGAGAAAATTTTAAAAATAAAAGTTCTAATCCAACAATCTAAAAGAAAATCAAAAAGGGATTCAAAGCCAACATGATGAAATAAGATCAATGTATCATATATCATAGAAAATATGAAGAAAGGAGGAATAGGTGATTAGAACTATCTCTGTTAGGGATATGGATACCTAGATGGTATCGGAGTAATGCCTGAGCTTCCCAATCTATATGCACCTAACGCCCAATGAAAATGAAACCTACATCTCACCCCCATATCTTTGCCTAAAACCCTAAGACAAGAGATAAATAACATCACTTTCCATATAGATATCCAAGGTATAAGTGAAGTTAGTATGTTGCATAGGATTATTAAGAGTCTCTTTCTGTTTCTAATTTAATCATTTATTTTCATATGATTTTATGTTTGATATTGGGATTGCAAAACCATGGATTATTGTTTCTTGAGAACTTGGGAGTTTTCACCCCTGTGAGTCACCATTTGTTGTATTCAACACACCCCACCCTATATTTTTATTTGAAAAGTGGGATCCCCTTTGTTTTTGAATATTATAAATATTTTATCTAAATACTTACATATTTCTAATGGTTATGATGGTTATTATTATCCATAGAATCTTGGTGTTTTGGATATTGAATCATGTTGAGGTATACTTATTTACATTTAAAAAGACTTGTTCAAAACTAATATATTAATGGAAATTCAAGAAGAATTGTTTTTCATGATAGGTATTTAGATTAGCTTATTTTAAAAGGTTAATTTTTAATGATTTTGCCTTCAAAAGGTTTTCCTTTAGCTGCTTTTGGTCTTTGAAATATTTTCTTTAGGAAGGACCCTTGGTAATTTTTGGTCTTTGAAAGCCTTTACTCTAGGAACTTTCTCTACAAAATCTTTGTTGTGATTGGCAACATTCACTTTAGAATCTTTGTTTCACTTAGAAACTTTCACTTCATGAGTTTTGCTTCAAAAGGATTCTCATCAAAATCTTTATTTTAGCAACTTTCATTTGGAAGCTTCACTATATTAACTTTTTATATGAGTACTTATACCTGAACCATAATATTTATAAAGAGTACTAAGTCTTCATCAACTATTGTTTTAGATACTTTGGGATAAAATATTTCAAAAATAATTTCTACAAGAACATTCTACTTTTTAGGGTCTTTTGGGCCTGAAGACAAAGTCTGACTTCCCTTGACTAGACTACATAATGACAAAGGGAAAAGGGGGAAAGGCAACACCATGGCAACCCAAATGGAAAAGCATCCTACATGGAATGTACACTAGGAATAGGTAGTCAAATTTAAACTGAATGAATTTTAAGAGCTTATAGATGTTGGCAATTAATGAAACACAAACTAGAAATGAATGGAAAAACCTATAACATCAAGCTCCCAACCAATTTGATCTCATTCAATTTTCAAGAGCTCAAGTAAATTTTAGCCTTCTACAATCTCAAAATCCCTAGTTATGACCATAATGATTTATAATTCACATAATTCATTTTAATACATTACATTTTCAAAATCTTGAAGTATACAAGTATCTATCAAACAACCATGGCCTTATCATCTAGGTCATACAAAATATCCTTATCACCCTCTAGGTTCGCCATCAAGGATTCCACTAAGTATTTAGACACAATTTGTTATGCCACTGTATTTTATGGTTGCTATCCCAACTACTCAGCTTTATGGGAAGTTGTAGATAACATGGACTCATTTGCATTAGAAGAAGACATTTTATTTGAGGATAAATACCTTGTAAAGGACCTACTCTCATTCAAAAAGAAATCCCTTCATTATAGTGCTACTAATTTAGAGGTTATGCCATGTATATACTTATTGTGAGGCCTCTTCTTTAAGGGAAAAATAATAGATGATAGTTACCTTCAATACATTGATAATAACATAGTCATCATGTAGATATAAGGGGATACATTTAGTAGGTATTTAATGCTCCCTATCTTACATGTTACATTTGATTTACATACCATAATAACCTAGAAGAAGGCCAACAAAGTAGAGCAAGAACTATCAAGGTGGCTTCTCCCTGGAGAAAAAATTACTATAAAGGAATATGTCAAGAATCGTATTCCCATCACCTAATTCAGAATGGCTATCCATATGCTCATGGCATTATTGAATCAACTCTTCAACCATGTAAGCATCCTCTTCTTGCATATGAAATGTGATCCCTTGCTAGACCTACTTAATATCTTAGAGTATACATACGCATTGGGGGAAGTTATTAGCATATATCTCTAGGAATAAATTCTAAACAAAGATAAGATGCCACATAGAGGAAACTTTTACATGATGTCTTACTTATTAGATGAAGTTATGGGAATGGTATATATACACAATGGAGTTCTATGGAATCCCAACCAAAATGTCATTAATAATTAAATTTTTGATTATTACTCTTTTGCTCACATATATTCATATGTCTAGAACATCACTAATATTATAGAGGATCTCTACCCTTAGGTCTAAATAGCCATTCATGATTAGCCTTTGGCTAGGATTTCATCCAACTTTACCAGAATGTTTGCCAACAATGTGAGAGACTACTAACTCTATCTTGACTACACTATCATCATGGTTTTTGTCAATAAGGGAGATCCTCTACTTTCTAATTATATTCCAAACAAGGTGCCTAAATAGGATATTTCCTACTAGATATGGAATGGTAATGATGAAGAGCTGACAAAGAATAAGAAAGATACCTTCCATGACTCCCACATAATTATTTAAATGATGTAGTATACCATACAGAGGCAATTCAAGGAAGCTATTAGAAATGATAGGAAATCATATACATTTCCCACTCTTCCCTATAGATATTGGGACCCTCATGGTAAATTCCAACAAAAGATCTAGACCCTAGCCTCTCATATAAACATGAACCATTTGATCATGATTTTCTATTTTTTAACACCAAGGATGATGAAGGAGTGAAATAAAGAGTCATGATTGTAGGCTTAAGTGATGACCTATTAAGGGTAATATAAGTTAAACCCTATATCACACTCAATGAGGTAAAATTTAATATCCCACCATCAAGAGATGGAGATATTATGAATTCTAGAGGAAGGCTATATCAACAACTAATAGAAGAGGGAAAAGATCACCAAGGTCCACTCATGGCTCATGACCAATGATAGGAGAAAAAACAGTTGTTAGGTGAGGCATCACTTACTAGAGGACATGAACAACAAGAGGAAGATGATATGTTTTCTCTTTCATGAGAGGAATAGGAAAAAACTCCTCTAGTTCAATCATCAACTATTGAACTAAGGAAGGTTAAGAAAGAACTAGCAGAGGATCTGACTCGAGTTGAGCACATCACATGAGCGAAAGATATCAAGATAATTTTCTTGAATTCTTCTTATGAATAAGAAATAAAAACTTTAACATCCCTAACATCTAGCATGATTACCCATCCTCTTCCCCAATAGATGATTATGCCTTAAACTAGGAGATCAAGAAGACGCTATTAGAAGAAAACAAAGGGGGATAGACCATAAACCCTACCCATGCAAACACTCAAGGAGGTACAACCTTCATTGGAAGGTGAGACAACACAAGAGGTAGATGAGGAGTAATTATATCAAGCCAAGTTCTTAAGCTTGTAAGTACTAAAATCCAAGGCACCTCTCACTAGTGAATCATCTAGTAAGGGTCTTATTTTCAAATCCCCCTTAGGATTTTTTTCCTTTGATGTCATTACCAATTATTCTACCATCCATTCACTAATAGTTTCCATATTCATTCCTATATAATCATTGTATATCATTTTATTTTTTATACACCTATCTGCTATTTTACCTAGTGCCACTTCACCTTCTTTAGCCTCCAATACTATAGTTTCTATTCTTTTAGTGTCCATAACTCTTTCCATCCCATCCATCAACCAACCCATCACCCAAATTTTTCCTTCCTCTGCCTAATTAGGTTTATGTCTACCTTTTTAAACACTACTATTCATAACCATAATGGTGAAAACCAAGAGGCCTCCAAGAAAGTAACCAATCTATGTTGTGCACCCAATCCCATAATTTAGAAACATAGACTGGTCTAAAATAATTTGGCCCTCAATGACCAATCCTTCCTTTAAAACTGATCCTAAACATGAAGAAGATGTGCAAGTAGAATATAAACCATCAAATGCTTTCACTCTCACTCTTCTAGACTAGGCCAAGGAGTTAAGAGGTTTAGCCTCTAAGAGGCCCAATTTAAATATCATTGAGCTTCCAATGATAAGATCATTATTTGACAAGGCTATAACATCAGTCCAACAAGTCAAAAAAAGGAAGCTTGAGGATAGATCTAGTAGGATTTTGATCTTAAAGTAAAATGAATAGGTATATTCCTTTTAAAGAGGTAGAATAGGAAGAAGGGTGAGTCCCCATATGTTGAGGACCTCAAGTCTTATATGGAGACCCATACTGAGGCAATCTTGGTTGTACATGAAGGAATGGAGATGGTTAAATAAAATCTTAAAGAAGAGTTAGAAACTCTTAGAGAGAAAAAATAGGTGATTCAATTTCCTCAAGGTATAAAATAAGATGTGAAAAATGTAGTACTCAGGCTATATGATATTTTGGATTCAATTTATTCTTTGAGAGTCAATTTGGATCCACATGCAAATTTCATAACTAGATTACTCAAGCTTCTCAAAGAAGATGAGAATAAGTTGAATTTCTTAGTATTTTACACCCCCAATAAGTCATTTAGAAACCTAGACCTGATGACCCCTATGGAGGTATCGAATGAATTGAATCTAACTCTAATAAGAACATAGGATGCTTGGTATTGGGTATCATCTTTTGAAGCTCTATTAAACAAACTAGCCAAACAAGAAAAGCAATAGAAAATTTTAACTGAGCTTGAATTGATAGCAATGTGGGACAAAGAGGGAAACTAGTAACATGAGCTACTTTTGATTAGATGATTCAACAAGTCTCATATGGATTAAAATAGAGTCTACAAGGAGTAAGTTTGGAGGACATTTAAGCCAAGTTGAGCACATCAAGTAAAAAGGAAACATATGTAGAAATATTTTAGGTTGGATATTTATCCACCAAGATAAAACATACTATACTTGTAACATATAGATAGCGTAACCATGCCTCATATTATATACATGAACTTAATTCACACACAACATGTTAAGGTTTATAAGTATTATCAATAGTTGTATGCCAACAAGAAAACAACATCAATGCCACCTACTAGTTCTACTCCACAAATTCCACCTATAGTGCTAAGAATAACAACTACATCAATACCACCTCATAATTTAGCTCTAAATATAACTCTAGTTCAATAAATGAATGAATCACCAATCATAGCTCTAGTTATCACATCATCAAACACAATCACAACTACTGTTCTAATGATAATTTTGAGAAACATCATGAAGAGCCAATTTATCCCAAAGATAAAAGGCTCATTTTGTACAATTTTGCATGTAACAGTTATAAATAAATATTAAGTCCTAGTTGCATCCATATTATAATTAACTAAATCATTTCTTGCCAGCATGCACATGTTGCATGTCTAAATTATTTATAAGTTATAATATGTAACTGAGACTTATCATATAGTCTTTTAAGATGTAATAAAAGTGTTCTAAACTTGGAAGATAAGGTGACCCCTTCCCTAAATTATTTATATACATGTATAACCCTCTTTTTAAGGGGTGGAATTTTTGGATGATTATACAGGAAGAGATCAAGAAATTAATTGTCATGCAACTATGTTTTTTATTTCTTCTTCACTCTCTATGTTAATGAATTTAAAGTGTCTTTGTCTATATTGATTCAATAATTCTAAAGTGTGCTAATGTTATAGATGAATATGATTATTTTATTAATGAATATTAGTATTAAAAGTGAAAAAATATTGAGGATTGATAGGTTTAATTGATGTAAGTAGTTAATAAAAGTTGAATTGGTAATCCAAGGTGTGTAGAAGTATCTCTTTTTATATAGTCTTCTAGGTGTGAGCCATAGCTACCCTAGATAACTTCTTGGTTTGAACTATAATCTCTTTTGTAAAGGTGTACAATAATAGCCTTAAGAATATCAACCTCTATTTGAGATCATTAAGCATCCTATATTTGGTATCCCAAACTACTAACCATGCTTGTTCATGAGTGTGCAAAAGCTGCAAACAACAAACATTGATTTTGGAGATAATTATCCACCAAAGAAATAACCTTAGAAATTACTTTTCAAATACACTAAAACTTATTTTATACCTTACCCTTAATTAATTTTTGAGTTTCTTTAATATATTCCCACCATATAATAGTTATCCACCATACAACTCTCCTACTAATTTACCTTTTATTAGAATCCACACATCTATCCACAAAACCTGATTAAACAACCCACATGCTCAACCTGATATTCCACCACTTGATTGTTTTAACCACATACCTATAACCCATGCCCTGGAGTGGAACTTTATTGCATAGATATCCCAAAATTTTATATTTTTACTCATTTAAACTTTCTTAGTTGTGCATAAAACCCACATCAACATATTTGACCCTTTAACAACACTTATGAACTAGATAAGGACTAGTGACTAAACCACTCTCTCTAAGAAACTCCTAAGAATATATAATTCATATAGAGGCTATTATAGATGGTTTCAAATTGAGGGTGATGAATGGGGATCTATTTTAAGATACTATTAGTTAGATTCTATTCCAAGCTCAATCACCAACACTTTCACACACCATATGGCCTATTTAGAACAATCTCCTATCAACTAGGTGATCACAAGGAGATACAAAGGAAGATAATACTCAATCACTTGTACAAATAAACAAGTATAAAACACACTATTGTATCATGGATAATTTGAACCAATCCTTGTATTAATTTAAAGGTTTATAAGGTAAAATTTGGGCAAAGTTTATTCATACCCAGTCAAAGGATTCTTACAATGGCTTTTAAGCCTCAATTTATAAAATAAGAGAAGGGGAGAGAAGGATAATGTATCATATAAGTATGGAAGATAGGCCATGATGAACCTCATTCACTCAACCATTAGTTACAAGAATGAATATGGAATACTAACTACTCCATGATCTCTCACATGTATTGCCTTGGTTGGTTAATGGTCTTTCAATGAGGTGGCCTACTTGTTAAGTGAGGAGTTATCAAGAGACTCTTTTGAAATATTGACCTCCATGCTGCCTCCATGAACCATTATGATCCACTACTTCTTTACTATGTAGTAACCCATATTCTCTTGGAAATTTTCCATGTTATTATTGACCCCTTCAAGGCTTCTCCCTTTTGGCTAAAAGTCTCAAATCTTGTTTCTAACTTAATGAAGGAAATTGTTTTTGGATTAACTCTCTACATATTAATAGAATTGTATCAACCCTCTTCGAAGCTTCAAGTACTCTTTAATAACTCATTTTGCACTTAAACCGATTCTAGCCATCAATTCCTTATAACCCTCTAAATAGGCAAAGGTCCTTATCTAGAATAATTTGTAAGTGATCCTAAAGAACCAATAATAATTTTGGATACATTTTATGCTATAATATCTCTATGTGAAATTAAATTATTGTATTACAAGTACAAGTGTATTTTATTCACTTGTTTTCCTTCTACCAGCCCTTAATAGGCCTCTTGGCCTAGAAAAATGAGTTTTGTCTCTAAAACCTCCCCACACATTTGAAACTCCACAATGATGTTGGATTTAGTTTAAATACCTTCTCAACACTCCCTATGTCTAATTTTATGGTATAAAACCATATTTCATGTTCCCAAATAGGCTATATTAGTCATTTTTTCCCTTGTCCATATAATCTTTACTTTGTTCATGCCACCAAAAACCATTACCATATTCCCATGAGACTTGTGGAGATAAAAAAAATCATTAAAATGTCATAAAATTTCATTTTAAGTCACTAATAATCATATTTCCTCCATCATGTCACTATGAGGGGTTTTCAGAGGGTTTAGAGGATCGTTTAGTCTTAACAATGCTTCATAGAGGACAAAGCCTCTTTCTCTCTCCAAATTCCATAGGGTGGAAGTAGATAAACCCATAAATAATATCCAAACACCATTAATCTCTATGCAAAACTTCATTCATCATCCAAGCAAAACTTTGATCTTCTCGAGTTCCTTTTTCAAGTAAAATAGGATTTTAGGTGTCTAATTTTCTCAGTGATGATTCATGCTGTATATCCTCTTAAATCATGAAATAATGGTATTAATTTGAAGTATGAAAACTTCCTTAATTCCTCCCATAAAAATTTCCACCATTTATGTTCTCCAAGTAACTCTAAGCTTCCTCAAATGAACTCTCAGTCATGAAAGCATGTACACATAGGTTAAAAAACAAATTTTTCCCTAGAAAGCTTCCCAATATTCATTATTGATTAGAGTTACTTTTAAAAGGTCTAATACAAACCTATAAATTCCTTCTAATTAATTTCAATATATAATAATATTCCAAGAGATCTCTATAACTTGAAAATATACTATGAGGGTTTGAAGGTAATTAGGCTTATGTAGCCCTAATGGCCTGGTTTGGCACTTGTCTTCATCACATTGAGTCCAGACCTTAAGAAACTTATCTACCTAAGTCTTCATCATCTCTAAAGATCATCCTTTCCTCTCATATTATCCTCAAACCTATATTCTTCCTCATGTTCAAGGAAAGGTTGTGGCCTTAGCTGAATTTGATTTGACTATAGATGCTTACTCCTATCCAATTAACCCAAAATAAACCTCTTCATAATTTCACTATCCCTCAATGATTCAAAGCTACTCATCCAACCTCACCTCTCAACTAACCAACTACCTAATAAGACACAACTTTCTCCACACTTCATACACAAAACCTATGTATGCTTATTTTGGCTTCTTGGTTGTAAGTATGAATCAAGCCTTTTCTTTTTTATCAATTTTGATTCCTTGGATAGTATTAGATACTAACTCCATGATTTTCTTAATCTTCCCTATATCTCTTTATCACTTCCCATTAGCATCAACATATTCTATTTGATCACCTTGTTCTCAAGCTGGCTATAGGTGACTATTAGGCTACTTTGGTTGTAGGTAACCAAAAGTCTTCTTGATGGTTCTCTCCTCAATTTCACTTAGGATACCTTTTCACTAGCCACATTTAGACTCTTCCATCACTCACCTGACTTCAAAGCTTTCACTTTCTACACAAATGCATCATTCACCTAGATAAGCCTATAGGTCTATATTTAAGACTTAATTAATGGTTTATCCTTTCACATATTTCATCCTTGACCTCTAACAAATTCCTAAGCCTTCATCCCACCTCCATATTTCAAGGTATCATCCTAACCTAAGATCAGGGTTGTAGGTGTATGTGCATGTACTTAGGTTACTTGAAGGAGACATCTTGGAGCTACTGTGATTGTACCTTATCTTTGTTTAATCCTTTATCATCCTTCTAGATAATTGAGTGTTCCAAGTAGGTCACATAATTTATATCCAAATCATTATTATAGACACCAAACTCATTATTATGCATTGTATCTTATTCCTTAAGCTTGAAGCCAACTCTAACTGCCCTATCTAACCTGTAGGTAATCAATGAGCTTCTTGGTTGCATTTTAGAAGTCTAGACATCCTTCAAAGTCAATGAGCACTTTATTGACCTGTGTCATAGTGAAAAATACTTATTTACCTCCCATTTAAATTTATAATATTCTTAACACCGATTTTTACAAGCATATCCTCTTTTTCTCATGTCTGATCCAAATGACCTTGCTTGAGGTCTATCTTAATCATTTAAGGAGTCCATTTTTTTATGAGATGATATATTGTGGTACTCATCACCTTTTAAAAACCTTTATGCTTCCCTATCACCTTTTATAATCTAACCATTCTTAACACAATGATGCACTTCCTTTCATTTCAAGGTGTAGGTTTGTAGATTGCATTGTGAATTTTGACTGTGAGTCTGAGGTTGGGTCTTCATTTACAATGCATCTAGTTTCCCAATAATAATTTATCACCTTCTAGTAACACCATGACCATCAATCTCCTCATCATTTTCACTTTATTTCTACTTTTTGAAGATATTTTTAACCTTCCTTGAGTATTTGGTCTCCTTCTGCACTATTTTGATTGCCTTACATGGAGTTTAGAGTTTCAACACCCATATAAGTATTATTTATGATCTTTTACGATGATTCAAGGTTAGATATATGTTTTTAAATCTATCACATCCCTTTCCATCCTTCTATAATCTTATTTGGTGCCTCATCCACTTAACACAAGTATACCTTTTCACAAATCTAACCATGATAAACCTAAAACCTTACCATTTCCTTATAATATTATTATATGATCTTAAAATATTATATATACCTTATTTTATGTATCTCATGTTTTTTTTTACATGAGATACCATAGAAAATGCGATAAGGGTTTGATCAACTTGGAAAACCATGAAGGTATACTTCATATGATGGTATGTTTGAGGAATTAAGGTTTGATAGGAACTTAAATGCCTCTTAAAATATCTTTATGAGATATATGAGGAATTTAAATACTAATATAATCCATCAAGAGGAAATTTTTCACATCAAACTCCTTGAAGAACTCAAAACCCTATAATGCAAACCTATAAATTCACCATTTTTGGAGGATACTACATGTTTGTGACTTTTAAAATCATGAATATGACTATAGATGGATTGAAAGGACTAGAAGAGACATTTAGATACTTTTATAACCATATTCTATCAACAACAAATTCACAATTTCACTAAAAGTGCCCAAAACTAAGCCTACAGGGTTTTAAAAGGGTTTAAGAGCATCCTGAGTTCTCAATAATGATTCATAAATCATAGGGCCTCGATTAATGAACTATTTCCATGTATTTTAATTGTATAAATAATAAGTATTACCCATAATATAATTAGACTGTACACACTCTCTCCTTCATGTATTGAATGAAAACTGTTGGGCCTCTTCAGGCTGCCAAGAAGGGCGATGGAGAAGACAAACAATTTTTTGCATTGTCTCACCTTGAAAATTCTTCCAAATCATTTTTTTATACATAAAAACCTTTTAAATGGATCCAACATTTAAAATATCCATTCTTCCACATTGATACCTATTTTCATGAGCTTTGATAAGTGTTTTTTGACGTTATAAACAACCCTTTTTCATTCCTATCTACCCCACCAACACTTTCATGTTGCATTAGTCTTTTTCAAGATTGAGATAATTATTAATTTATTTAAAACCTTTAAACATGCCTTGAAACCTATTAAAACCCATTAAAGTGGCAATTTATGACTTTAAGCTTAGAGAGACCTAACCATGTTTTGATGACTTCATTTGATGAGTTAGATATTTCCACAAGAGCTTCCAAATTTTCATAAGAATCATTTAGACATAATTGATGCATGTGGAAATAACATTTAGTTTGAGGATTTGAGGATTTAGGAGAAAATCAAACCTTAAACTCTCCAAAACCTTAAACTCTCCAAAACTACCTTAATTTCTCCAAACCATGCTAGAAGACTCTAAAAGACCCATTTCAAAAGAAGGAACAAGGCATAAGGTCAAGTTTTGAACTACAGGGTTGATAATTTGACCTATAAGTTCAAAATTGTTAATATGCATTCCCCCCTTATAATTTATTTATAAATCATTCATAATTTCTTGATGTGTTTGAATAAATTTTTGGTGATCAAATGAAGGAGCATCGTGGTCATACGTTCATACTTGTGTGGTAAAATGTCAATGAATTGCATGCTTAGATGAATTATGTTATGGGGTCCTCATGGAATTTTTTGAATATCCTAATCCTTTTTGAGATCTATTATTTTTAGGAATAATAGGTTAAACTATACCTTTCTCATGTTTTCCCAATCCTTGGCCTTAGTATCCATATTTTTGCAAATATCAAAGACCAAAATCGTATGATAGTTGTGTAAGTAGTATGGGTAGAGTATATATATATTTTTTTTAATATAGATCAACTCATTTCTTGAAATGGTAGGAGCATAGACCTAATTAAATGGATAATAGCTACCACCATTCAAGGTTTTGAGGTTAGAAGTTTTAGTAGTTGGAAAAATATAAGAGTTCAATTTTTACCCCTTCTTTGATATAAAGTTGGGAAGTTTCATAATCATAGTCATCAAATAAATTAATATCATCCATGATAAAAGATATAAAATAAATAAATATTAGGGAAAAGTAAGTAATAAGCATCCTATAGTGTATGCTTTGGCATAGATGATTTTCAAAGACCAGATTCACCAAATGTTTAACCTTATATTGGATAAAGGAGTTTTATCCTATGTTGGTGGTATATTGGGGTTAATAATATAGAAATGATAATTCACAAGGATGATAATCATATATATAATAATCCAATTGAGTGTTAAACTTATATATAAGCATACAATAAATTTATTATGTTGAGTATAGTCTACATATAGAAAGTACAACTAAGCTATGCATAATGACAAATAAGTAATATACTTAATTGGTTATGATGTTAACATAGTATTAGATATATAACATGTATAAAATATTTTAGAATATGATTATGGAATAGTCATCAAATTCTATATCTCATCCTTCTGGCATTTTAAATATTAATGTCATCCTGAGATGGTTGCATCAACATTACTATGTAGATTCGACACAAGTGTCCTATACATAATACCTACTTAAAATGGATGTGATCACCTAGATAATTATAAGTTTAAATTCACCTTCACTCTGGTGTATTCATATCTATGCCATGGCTTATCACTCCTTATTAATTTATAAAACCCTAGTTCTTCATCTTCATAGTGACTATGGGTAGAAATGGGTTAGTGGGCACATGGTGTTTAGCTAACCCCAAATACCCCTCTATCAATAGATATTACCTATATATATAATACTCTATAAGAGTGCCTCAAACTCATGTAGTACTCCCCTATATGCCAGTTTGTGTGTGAATCATATAATATGTGGAAATCAAGTACAATAGTTACCTAGCTTGTAGCTTGGTAAATCGAGATATTGGGTTTCTCCTTTAGTAATTCAAACCTATAGATGTGTTATACCTATGACTCATATGGAAATATGGAATTTTTTTCAATTAAATTCTTAATAAAGTGCTTTTGATAAGTTGTCTTGGTCTCTTTTGGTCTTTTCTAGGTGAGTAATGAATGAGGATTAATCTTATATTTATATCAATCCCTTTGTAGTAATAACTCACATTAAATCACTTAGGATGACCAGTAATATATGTTTCATTTTCAAATTAGATGACTTTAAGGAACTAACACTTGTGTGAGGTCAAGACACTAATGTCAACACTAGTGGTTATCTTAAACATTAGTTTTCAAGAAACAAGAAAGTATGTACATGTTCAAAAAATGTAGAGATGGAAGATAAGTACATTTTAAGTTTTTTGGGTAAGATGTAACTCCTAGGTCATCAACATAATACTATTTAGACTGAGAGATATAGGCCAAGGGTCAAAAGATAGAGTAGATGCAAGAATTTCAAAATTAGGAAAGGTTCAAGACTAAGAGGAACAACCAAGGTCTAAGTTTTCTAAATGTACAAGATTGAAGTGCTATATGATCCATAAATATCATCTACAAAATTATAAATTTATTTATTTGTCTCAAAACACACTATATATTTTGTACTCACATAAAAGGTATATTAAAATGAACATCCAATTTCCTTCATGATAACCAATCTAAAGGATGAAGAGTTGAAATGCTCAATGATATAAAATTAGATATATGCACTAATCAGATTTGTAAAAACTTTTATGCATTACATTTTGAGAAACAAAATGTACATCGTCGTCCTAGATCTAGTTGTCAAACTGATTATCAACTTAAATAAATTAGGAGAAATAAGAGGTAAGTGGATGTAAAAATTATAAGAGTTTGATATTGAAATCAAACTAACCAATATGGTGAGAGGCCATTTGAGAGGTACCTAAAACTCCCAACACCTGAGGTAGCCTATAACCAAGTCTCTACCAATATATGGCTTAAGCACAACACTGTAGAAGGGAACTTGAAATAATGGATAGTGAAAGGATATATATTAAATCCAATGGGGGAAATTTCTTCTAACAATATCATTAAATTTAGACTTGGTATGAGAATAACCATGTCCCTTATAAACAGATTGTAAGTAATTTCTAGCATCACATATATAGGTGTAATGGGTCTCATTATTGGACATCCTCCTAAATTCTAATAAAATTATTGCCCTAAGAGAGGTAATCAATGTTAGAATAAAGTCCCAAGTGTATAATCATGACAAAAGGCCCATACATGGAAAATTTTATATGATGTATACCTATAAGATGTATTCCTAAGGATAATAAATAGGGCCCATAGGTAATTATGGTTGCCATCAATAAAATATGTTGATAATAGAATTTTTGAAGTTTATTCTTTTATTTTTGTCTACAGATATAAGAATGAAATCACAAGGATTTGTGAGAAAATATATCCTCAAGTTTATGAAGTCATCCATGGTACTCAAATGCCTAGAATATCTCTAAATTTGAAAATAAGAAACGAAAAAATAAGGGATTATTTATACTATTTAAATTGCACCATAATCTTGATTATAAGAACAAAGGAGCCCACTCTATTTTTACCATATGATGTTCTAGACAAGATTGCAGAGCAAGAAGTGGTCCATCAATTATTTAAAAATATAAATTAATAAATTAGCCATAAGCATAAATATTATTACTAGATAAACCATTATGAACATAGATAAACTCTAATTTATGGTGAGGTCACATTTCAACCAATTTGGGAAAATCATATCCCATTAAAATTTAAATGTGGCCCAATTCAAGGAATTAGACCCTATAGGAAAAATCATGAACTATCTCAAATATATTAAGGAGAAGAAGGGGGTGACCATTACATATGGTCACCAATAATATGATCATGATGTTATCTTGATAAATGTATCAGCTGATTTATAATTATGGACACATATGAATAATAATAAAATGTCCATGATAGTTGTCCAAGTCATCCAATATGACCCAAACATTACTAATGAATAGTAAAATGAGATGGTAAGGTAGGTAGACAAAATTGGATTCATATATGGAATTTAAACATAACTATAAGACCTAAAAAGATAGGATCAACCTTCCTATCCTATAGGAGAAGAAACCAACTTACAAGGAGAGTTAAAATTTAAAATGAGGAAAACCTCCAAATTAGAAAAGAAATCTTAAAGGTCTTCCCAATCCCCATTTGGCTGCCACTCAACCAATTTATACCACCATTTTAGGCACAACCACCATAGTATATAAGACTACACTTACTCAAGATAATCAAAAGAGTACATTATCTATATCACCTCTTCCTCCACTCACAACACATACATAGGTGAGCCTCCTAAAGGTTATTCAAGCTTCCTCCTCATCTCTCCCATCCACTCTTCCATCCCATTAGGCACCTCAACAAGTTTCATATCCATCCATTATTCCTTCCACCACTATTTTTCCACTCTCTATTGTAGACACCTAGATTTGGCAACCAATGGCTTCATACTAGACTTCAGATCGATTCTTACCAACAATTGAAAATTAAAATTAAAAATCACTAAACATCCCAAATTTTTTTGTGCATCATTTGTCAAATCTTATAATCCCATTGAGACATCCCTAATTTTGGCATCCTAACAAGTAACAAAAACCTCTCATAGATTCATCTCTAATCATCCTACAACATCACAACATGTAATTTAGCCTATAGACCTATTAAATGGGGCAAGTGCACACATAAATTCAAATATTGGAAATGCTAAAAGCCTAAGAAAAATTAATTAAAATGTTAAACCTAATTAAATATCTAGTCGAATTATCCATGATAAATTAATTAAATTCTAAAAAAAGAAATTCAAAAATTAAGAATATCCTAGGTTTTCATAATTAGATTTTATGAGTTGTCAAGCCTTTACAAATATCTAAAAATATCTCACCCATGCCTATTCATTTAAAATCATAAGTTTTTGACATATTTTAACTCTAATGTGGTTAATTAACTCACTAAGGTTAGGTTTGAACCCATTCCATGTTTAAACTACACTTTAACTCACCTTGAGTTAGGTTTAGTTCCTAAGCCTATAAATACAAGCCATTGCTTATTGAATTTATGCGAGATTGGATAGAGTAAAGTTATAATGTTGGTTTTATAAAAATATTGAAATCAATAGTGTTATAATGCTAATATCATAAGCCAAGCCATCAATCAAGCATAATCCAAAAGATAACCATGGTTCCAAGGATAGAAAGAGATAGCCAAGCTCCATTTCCAAACACTCTTTGAGCACAAGCCAAGCAAGCCATGAAATAATCACTTGAAGATCTCAAGGAAGGTAAGGAATTTATCATTATTTGTATTTTAGTTGTGCTTTCATATATATTTTATTCACCATACTCCCCCTAAGATATAGTTTTAGAGATGTTAGCTTGTTAGTGTGTTA
Organism: Torreya grandis; assembly: GCA_037957365.1. Classification (NCBI taxonomy): domain Eukaryota; kingdom Viridiplantae; phylum Streptophyta; class Pinopsida; order Cupressales; family Taxaceae; genus Torreya; species Torreya grandis. Next base: position 6,128,197 of record JARHVA010000299.1, read on the forward strand.
ATTTCATTTTGTTTTGTGAAACTAACACTTGTTCTAACCTCCTCTCTATTATTTAAAATCCTATGATCACAAATAGAACACCTAGTGGTACCTAAATGCATCCCATATACCAAGGAGACCAAGATTCAACTCTAAAATTTTCAAATGAATTCTTGAAAATCTTAAAAATTGGAGCTTTAACTTTGTTTTGACCTTATTCTTACTTTTTATGTTCACTTGGATTTACACAAAGACTGACATCGATTTTCCCTAACTAGAATTAGTCCTGTACTAACCAACATTAGTCCTGTATAACTGACATTAGTCACTATGTGCATCACCCACAACTGATGTTAGTCTCTGTGCCAAACAACAAGCTAATAGGCCATCCTTTAGAGCTTTATTTGGGGTCATCTCGACTTCGTTTTTTATTATTTTTTTTAAAAACCACATGTTTTATCTTAAATTCTTATAATATGCTATTGGTTTATTTTCAAGTTGCATAAATGTTTCAAAAAATATTGAAATGGGATTTTAAATCTTTTTAAAGCTTTTAATTTCTACTTCTTGGTTTTATTTATTTGTAAACTCTCTGTTTAATTGATTTATTACAAGTTTTGAGGAGTTTTCTTACTAACTTGAGATAACAAACATTTTTCACATCATTTTTTTTATGCTTTCAAGTTCATAGGTAACAAATATTAGTCTTTATTGACCAACATTAGTTCAATTCCAACAGTCATCAATCACTTTATAACCAACATCAGTCATAGGTGACCAATATCAGTCTCTATATTTTAAAAATATGAAACCCAAGATCTATATTTCCAAACATTGTTTGCTCATCCATAACTATGCTTCAAAGTAGGAGGAAACTCTCTAACCCTTGTAGGTCCAAGGTGGTAATAGAACATGAATTTTACAAGTTTAAACTCATGAACATTTAATTTTGGGTGTTTAAAACAACTTTTCTAACTCTTGAACACTTCATTATGGTGCTAAAAATAATTTCTAGTCTTGAACATTTGATTTTAGTGTTTAAAAAGAACCTAGAATTGTTAAATCTTGAACATTTGATTTTAGTGCTTTAAAAAGTATCTAGAATGGCTAAGTCTTCAACACTTCATTTTAGTACCTAAAATAAATTTTTTAATTCTTGAACATTTCATTTTTAGTGCTTAAAATTAAAATAGGTATTTTTGCTTAAGTTGTTTTGTGTGAATCCTTACAATTTTTTCAAATAAGCAAAGGGGCCAAGGAACTTAATCACACATCTCAATTTGGTGCATCAAATTGACATTAATTTAGATTTCAAATAAATTGAAAATGTTTATTTGAAATTATTTATTTATTTTCACAAAATGAAGACTGCATGTATGATCTCCCCCCATCCTCTATAAGGAACTTGAGTAACCAAAAAGTGCCTTTTCACTTGTAATTTGTGCCTAGTCCAAGATGTGGAAATAATGTTGTCTAGGCTCTCCCTAAAACTCATATGGTTGGGGTGATCTAAAAGAAACCTTTAAAGTCTTTCCACTTAGTCATTTATTTTCATACAGTTTGTCTTATGAAGGGGAGTTCATAACTTCTTCATAATTTATTTAGGGAAGCATTAACCTAAGGTTTCATCTCCTAGCATTATTTCAACCCTACTACATGGTGGGTTATACAAATTAGGGTATGCATACTTGAGATATAGGGGATTAAATGACTAACCTCTCCTTTCATAATGAAAACTTGAGTTAGATCTGGTTAACCAGGGGATTCCACTAAGTAGTATATTAATGGAATAATTATACAAAGTAAAAGACCTTTGCATAGTAATATAATTGGTATGAACTCAGTTGATGTGAGGCATCTCTAACATTAACCATGATTGGGACCAATCTAGACACTAGAAAACTATAGTTTTAGTCAAACCCATTTGACCAACCTTATTAGTTATAGGATCTAGGTTGTTACATTTAGATGTTATGTCATTTCATCCTTTTATTGCTTGGTTTTATTGAGTCTAAAACCATTTGTTTATTATGCCACATCATACTGAGGTTTGCTTATATGCCACTCTTTTATTTAAAGAGGCATTAATCTAGCCATTTTGCTACACACCTTTGCCTTAAAAACTTTTACCAAACTTGTTTGTGTGTGTCACTTAATTGAAATGGGTAAGGTTACACTACCAATACATTTCAAGTTTATGCCTTGGATTCTTTTCAACAAACTATTGTCACATCTTTAGAGAGTGATAATGTCATTATGCTACTCAAATTTATTTTATAGAATTTTTTGCCTTGTGCCAAATGCCATTTTTTCAAAACCAATGCCATGTATGTCTTTTGAATTTTTGTCTTACATCATTATGTCATTCTATTTTATCCAACTTTTTATTTGTTTGAAGATGCCTAATTTCCCAAGTTGATTATTTAATCAACCTTGCCAAGTTTAAATTCAAATATTGATTGATTTATGTTTATGCCTTGCTTACTTAGGTCTTAGACATCGATCTTTATCTTTTGGGTTATAAAATTTAGGTTAATTCATTACACAATTTTGAAAATTATTGCTTGGATCTTTACCTAATGCCATTATGCCATTCAATTTTTTCTAGCTTGTTTGTTTAAAAGAGCCTAGTTTCCATCATTAATTTGTGCCTTTATTTGGGAGAAATATCCTATCTCTCTATGTGCCTTTTGCCTTATGCCTTATGCCAATTGACCAAGTTTATGTTTGATTTTGTATTCCTAGTCTATGTTAAAGTATTCCAAGTTTATTAGATTAAAATCTCACCTTTGTTTTAAGTCTAGATTTTGACACCACATTTGTCCAAAAGTCCTATCACATGCCTTGTTTGACCCTAGCTTTTGAAATCGCGTTTGGCCAAAAGACCTAACAAATTTTATTTTATCAAATTAGACCTATTTGGAACACTTTGGACCTAGAGTTTGGCATTCCATTTTTTATTCAACCACTTGACCTTTTATGTGTGAGACATTTGGCATTAGACATCTGATGTTAGATTGTTTTATACTAATTTTTATCACAAACCATTTTGGAAATACATCTCCCCTAGACCAAGTTAGACCAAGTTTGAACCATTTATCCTTTGAACATCATTTTTAGGATTTTTTATAATTCCAAGCCTTTTTTTAGATATTTCATTATTAATGTGGATATGTCTAGCTACACTTATGGTGGATTTGTGTACAATCCAAGTTTTGATCAAATATCTGCATAAATTATCTTTGTTCAAGACCCCTATGGTAAAGAAGTGGTTTGTGAGATGGATTCCTATCCTCCTTACAATCCTCAATCTAGGGAAAAAATCCAAGATCCTTAAGTATAGCATATGGTAATACCTTATTTTGGTAGGTTGATGTATGATTATCACCCTATTATGACTACCCATTCCTCCACCTATATTGTCAACCATCCTTTAAATTGCACAAGACACTAAGCTCTATCATATCTAAGGAATACCATTTCTATACCAAGACCTAATCTTTTGGTTTTTACAATAAACCAAGCTCCATAATTCCCTACCATTTCTATTCCAATACCTCATCCTTTGGCTTGTATGAGTAACCAAGCTCCATAATGTCCTACCATTACCATTTCAAGACCTCATCTTTTGGATTATGTGAGAAATCAAGCTTCATAATTCCCTTCCATTTATATTGTCTTGTGTGATAAACAAAGCTCCATAACACCCTACCATTTATATTTTAATACCTAATCCTTTAGATTTTACAAGCAACCAAGATCCATGACACTCTACCATTTCCATTCTAGGACCTCATCTTTTGGATTTTGCAAGCAACTAGGCTTTATAATGACCTATTATTATCCAACCGCCAATAATCCTTCATTCATTGCCAACCATTCCCTACTTTATAAAACCCCTACCAATTGTCCAAGCCCAACCAAGTCAATCAATACCTCCCCAACTATGCCAATCCTTTTAAGACCAAATTGTATTCAAAAATGGTATTTTACAACTGATTATAAACCAAGGCCAAGAGAACCAACCATGCCATAATGTTTCTATTGAAACAACCATTTTGATGAGTCAAACTATGATGAATCACCTTCTGATACCATTCTAGTTGTTGAAGAGTCTCAATTTGACAAGCCAATCCTTATTGAGTCACTTCTTAATGATTATAATCACCTTTGGGAAAATCATTATCTTGACCATATGCCTATTTTTAAAGATCCTCCCCTTGATAATCCAATATTTGTAGAGTTGTCTCTTGACCTTTTTCCATTATTAAGGAGTTTCACTTTGACCAAACAACTTCTATGGAGCCCATTATGCCATCACAAGCCATTACTTGTCCAAAATCAAGCATTCAATAAGACATCATTGTATTAGCATCCATACCAAATGAATAATTAGAATTAGATTCAAGTTCTATTATTGAACCAACATCAGATTTAGCATTAGAAGCAAAATCAATGTTAGTCTCAACATTAGATTTAGAGTCTTTTTGAGTTAGACTCAGATTTAAAATTAGAATATGTTTGTGGTTGTTACAACATTGGTTATGTATGCATCATAGATCAATTTGAGTATATTTGAGATCCCTTTATAGTTTTTAAATATGATTACTTCAACTTCAACACAAATTATCTTAGTATCTTCTATAAGGATTGTGTTGCCTCCCCCCATTCCATTATCATTCCACATGACATTATCACCAACCAACCTAGCCATTATATTGACATTCCATCTCCCATAAGTGTCAATTGGGACCAACATAATCATACCTTATTGAATTACATCCATGGTGATATATCAACTGAAGAACATTTGGGGGACTAAGACCACATTAATTTAGAACAAGAATAATCTCCTAGTGAGACCTTTTTGGAGGCACTAGACAACAATCAAAGTTCAAACTTAGAATCTTCTAGTGAAACCTTTTTGGATGTGCTAAAATACAATCAAATTCAAAAGTCAACATTCCTTAATGAAACCTTCTTTAAGGTGTTATGGGACAATCAAGACAACTTCATTAGTGGAAACCTCTTTGAGGTACCAATAGCTAAGTGCAATAGTCCTTCACTACTTGATGAAGATAAAATCAAAGATCAAATCAATATAGTTTCTTATCTACAATCTAATCAGATGGTAGTTACTCTCAGGCCCAAATAACAACAAAATTGGGTAGTTCTATCGATAACATATTCAAAAGTCTTCAATCTTACCACATCCAAAGCTATGCCAAATCCATAATCAGTGACATTGTGTGTACCTAAAAATCCTAATGTTTATTTATTTCCCAACCATTATACATTCCATTATCATCCACCTATACATTATCCCAATTAACCTATCATCTATTATTTATCCATACTTACCATCCTTGGCCACACTTTCCTTTATATAAGCTATAAAGATACCTTGTCTTGACATTTTGAGGAAACAAAATCAATGACCAACGAAGATCATAACAACATCATTTGCATCTAAATCTATTGTAGGTTCTTGATAAAGCATATATTTATAAGAGGTGTGGGATAGAAATTTACATGATTTATTATTCTATGTGTGTCATAAGTTGATCAATACATATATTTCCACATCATTAGGAACAATAGAATCATTTACCATACCTAGGCCAAAAACATTTGCCATGCCATATACCTTGTCATTTTCATTTTTCCATTCCTCTTGCCATTTTTCCATACCATGCCATTTACCCTCACCTTATCACTTGGGGTCAACCCTCACCATTTTATCTAATCTTCATACCATCATCATCCTAAACAATGTCATACTATATGCCATACCATATACCATCCTACCATGCCATCTCTATTAGACCAAAGGATATTTTTAGCCACCCTACGCTACCCCCTTTTTCATTTTGGTTCCATTGATTTTTCCCACACTTTTTTCAAGGGTATTTTGATCTAGTTTCAGTAGTTTTTCAATTCTATATTTAAATGATAGTCTATAAAAGAAGTGTGGTAGTTGATTTGGTAAGTTATCTTTCATTTATGCTCGACTAGTGATATTGATTATAACTACCTATGGGAAAATCAATAGTCTACCTTTTGCTACTAATTATAACTACCTGTAGGAAAATTAATAGCATAGACCTATGTTTTTATTTCTTAATTATAACTACCTATGAGAAAATTAGGAACAACACATTTACCATGCATTGATGTATCACCTTGCCATTACTAATTTCATTTGCCTAGGCATTTATCAAATTTGAGAACTTGTTATGACCTAGTCGATTCTCCCTAGATTTTATGTGGGTGGATCCACTATGAATTGAGGTCATTTTAGAACTATGTAGTCCATGCTTAATTCACATTGAGGTTAGTTCAGTCCCTCTTTTCCATACATTCTTACCATTTTATGAGCAACTTAAACCAATGCTCTCACCATTTTATGAGTGATATCTTGTCATTCTCTAATCAGTTAAGATACCTCAAAATTCTAAAAACATTCATAAAATTTCAAAATCCAAAAAAACAATTCCTATCTAAGCCTATGCAATCATCTTCGATCCATTCTACTAGGGAAAATCCATTATAGGATGCTTTCTATTACTTTTATTTCTAATCTTTTTATATGTTTATTTTCTATTTTTTGTTTGTTTGTTACTTTCTTATTTATTTGATTTATGTATGTTTTTTATTGTTTGCTTGCTTTCCTCTTTATTTTATTTAAATATTGTGCCTCGACTCAGTCTATATGAATTCATTAGGTGATTCCTTGCACATTATTCTTGATTCTATCCATATTCATACATCAACATTATCATCATGATTTTTATCATTGGTGCATTATTTTCAATTATTTATTGGATTGACAATCAGTCCTTATGCATATTTTGTCAAATTTTTCATTGTGTTCTATATGAGGCATACCATCATGTGTTATAGTAAAAATTATCTCAGTAAGTCTTACAATAAATGGAGCCATAAAATTTTCTCCTTGGTAAACTTGGAAAAATTCTCTTACCCCTCGATCGACTCAACACATTGACCATTATATTTGTATCAATGCTAATAAATATGAACATCTATACCTTGGTAGGTACAAATAAATCTTTCACATTGATCAACCTTTATTCTTATATTCATCTCTTTCATCACTTTACACATCCTCGTATGCCTGGTTGTTTGTGGCTTCTTCAGTTATTAAACAATCGCATCTATGTTTGTGCCTTCTCAAATTTTAATCTGTATAATATGTTATATCCTTGAGTTATGCTTGCCAAACTATCCTACTTGGGAAAAATCAAACATCATTATTCAATCTTGATCATCTTATTTATTATAACCACCTATAGGCAAATCATTATTTTGACTTATCAATGCTAACTAGAGAATATGTCATTTCTAATAATTATAACCACCTATGGGCAAATCAGTGTCTTAACCTTTGTTAATGATTATAACCACTTTTGGGCAAAGTAATACTTTTTAAATCAATGCATCTAAGCATTTTCTCTATTGTATTAATCTCATCATGGGTTAATTTTATTATTCTTCTTATTTCTTTTTGAGGGACCATCCATCAAACATATGATGGCCACTCCCTCAAGGGGGCATCACTATAGGCTTCCCAAACATCATTTAGAGCTTCTTCTTCAATCATCATCTTCTTTTAGGCATACATTGCTTTTTCATTTTTTGAGAATACATTACTATTCTTATAGCTTGAAAAATCTTCCCATATAGGGGCAAAATGTAGACACCTAAAATTTGCCACCAATGGCTTCATACTAGACTTCAGATTGATTCTTACCAACCATTGTAAATTAAGCCTAAAATTACTAAATATCTCAAATTTTCTTGTGCATCATTCATCAAATCTTACAATCCCATTGAGATATCCCTAATTTGGGTATCCTACTATAATCAACAAAAAGCTCTCACTAATTCATCTCTAATCATCCTACGACATCACAACATGCAATTTGGCCTATAGACCTATTAAATTGGGCAAGTGCACACATTAATTCAAATCTCAAAAATGTTAAAATCCTAAGTATAATTAATTAAAATTATAAACCTAATTAAATACCTAGTTGAATTATCCATGACTAATTAATGAAATTATAAAAAAGGAAATTCAAAAATCAAGAATATCATAGGTTTTCATAATTACCTTTTATGAGTTGTCAAGCCTTTACAAATATATAAAAATATCTCACCCATGCCTATTCATTTAAAATCATGAGGTTTTGACACCTTTTAGATATACTAGAGTTAATTAACTCTCTAAGGTTAGGTTTGAACCCATTCCATGTTTAAACTACACTTTAACTCACCGTGACTTGGGGTTAGTTCATAAGCCTATAAATACAAGCCATTACCAATTGATTTTATGAGAGCTTGGATAGAGTAAAGTCATATTGTTTGTTTTATATAAATATTAAAAATAAGAGTTTTATAATTCTAAAATCATAAGCCAATCCATCAAGTAATCATAAACCACAAGCTAACCATAGTGCCAAGGAAAGGAGATAGCCAAGCTCCATTGCCAAAGACTCTTTGAGCACAAGCTGAGCAAACCATAAACTAATCACTTGGATCTCTCAAGGAATTTAAGTCATTTTTCATTCTTTGCATTTTATTAGTGTTTTCATATGTATGTTTTCACCATGCTCCCCATAATATATAGGCTTAGAGATAGTATCTTGTTAGTGTGTTGATTTCATTTTATTTTATGATACTAACACTTATTCTGACCTCCTCTATATTGTTTAAATTCTTATGATCACATATGTTACTTCACCACTACTTACATTATTAGTCTCTATTACTATGTCTCCATCATTTGTTTCATCATCCCCTTCACCTAGCATTCCCCCTATAGTCATTTATTAAAGTAAGTCCAGAGTTCCTCCAACCTTATCCAAACTCAACTAGAGGAAAGACCATCATTAGTTCTTTCTACTCTAGAAGAATCCCTTACTAAGGAAGAAGCAAAGTAAGAGGAATATGGACATATAATATCATTAGTGGACTATGCAACTGATGAAGAAGAAGGAAATATATAAGTAACGATAAGACTATAAAAAACTTCAAGTGAGGAAGGAGCTCAAAAAGGAGCATATGAGGAAGTAGAGTTACAAAAATGATAAATTAATGAGCCTATAAGGTTTATAATAAGAAGAAACTCCAACTGGAACATTAAGCAAAAAGATCCTCATTGAATAAGAACAACAAAACATCAATAAGGTAGTATCTACTCTTACTTCATCTATTACTATTGTAGACACTTTATCTATAAATTTCCCTATGTCTATTCTAGGGCCACCATTGTCTAGTTCAAGTGATTATTCTATTCTTTCAACATCCACACAAATAAAGGATCCAAAGAAAAGAGTTTATTTCAAGAATCTCATTTTGATTTCCATTTTTTATCCTAAAAAGGCACTAGTTCCCTTGACATATTTAGATTGATTATAACTAACCTTTCCACAATCCACACCTACACAGTCAACCACCATGATAATTTAAAAAACTCTAGGATTGACTAAATATGTGGTAGAAGTTACCCCATAAAGGGAAGCCTCACCATGGCAAATAATTATTTATCCACCCCTATAATTCTCAATTCAAATAAGTTCTTCATTAGCACTTCCAATAATAACTCCCCCTCTTATGATCACTCCACCCTTTGTCTCTGAAGAACAAAGTCCATCAAAAGAAGAAATGGAACTTATTATTCACTAATGGGTTAAAGAAATCCAAGGCCAAAGAGATGAGAGACATAATTTAGTTATTAACTAATTACCTAAAGTATCTACTCTTTTTGATATGTAGAGTGGCACCATACAAAGGGTGAAGAGGAGGAAGGAAATAAACATTAATACAAGGGACTAAATAGAGTTTGAATAAAGGAAATACCTATTTCCCTTATCTAAAAAGGCCAAGAAGAATCCCAATGATCCAGCAGAGTATACATATTATTTTTTTTCTTTTTTAGATTTAGTTGGAGAAGTAATGAAAGAGATATATAAGAATAAGGAGGAAGCACAATAGAAATTACTGTAGATATAAATTATTCATTCTCCTTAGGAAATTATAGATAGTGTATATATTTCAACCACATAGATGTACAATATTTTGAATAACATTCAAGTCTATGGAGGAGAAAACCAGTATAATAGTAAAATGGTGCTTAAACTTTAGAACTAGATAAAATAATATGAGAAAAGGATTACCTTTTTGGTTTAGTGTTCAAAAAATTGCACATTCAATAATTTGAACCTAATATATAACTAAGATGTTTCATGGTCCTTAAGTTGTGTGCTTACACAAAGGGATAATGCCCTTAATTAGCATACACAAATGAAGGATTTCATGGGACATTTTGGAATCCATGAAAATGAGGCCTTAGAAATTTTTAAATACATGAGGCTCATTTATGTTATTACCTCTATTTGAGAATTAGTCAACATGTCCAATTTTAAGACACTCCTTAAAGAAACTACAAATAGCTTCAAGGAGGATGTCAGGGGAATTATATATAAGACCAATGATGAGATCACATAGCTGATCAATTTTGATAAAGATAGAGTGACAAATTTTGAATCCCTTGAAAATGAATTAAAGATATTGGAGGTAGAACAAATAAGGTTAATGGTTTACACCATTAAAATATTCAAGTTTGCCTTGCTTGATTTTGATATTATTAATAAATAGTTTGAAATAATGTATTTATTAATTGAAAAGCTCAAGGACACAAAGGGATCATTAAGATCAACCCAATCATGAATTCAACTAAACTATTCTCATGTCATATTAGGGTCCCTAAGTTTATGGATATGTCATCATGCATACTCCACCAGGGTTGGTTTTGATTTCCCAAGTGGTTATTTATGTTTCAACAACTATAACTCAACTTTCCTCTAGTAAAAATTCCACATCAACACCATTTTAAATATAAATATATATATTTTCATGTTTGAGTTAATTTGGAAATTTTTTCTCTTAATTTATTTAGCACATATATATTATATTTTAGATGAGTAATTATATTATGGGTAAATATTTTTGTGCATACATTCTCTGCATTATTTTGACATAATTCTATTTTGGAGATGTAAATTTTACATTTCACTTGGAGGATGAGGCAACCCATCCCCAAACCTATATATTTGTATCTTCCCTATCCCAAAGAAAGGATAGTTTTGGCTATTATGATTAATACTAAATTCTATGGAGTATTCTATAATTGGTCTTAATGCACATATATGATTCTTCTCCAAACCTATAAATCTTGTAAGAAATATATCATTTTTATATCTTAGTATCTTGTTTTTTCATGTGTTTTATTTTACATATGTTTTTTCATATTGTGTTATTACTAATTTTGATGTCTTTTATGTATTAATCATATTCTTCCTTTGTAGATGGGAAACCACAATATCACATCAACAACAACCTTTGATTACATATGTTAAAGTTTATTGTATTCTTATTTCCTTGGATTCTTAACTATGTTTAATTGTTGGTATGCTTACAATATCTTTCACTAGACATTGGTTCCTGATTGCTTTCCCAACCCTTAGTTCATGAACTAGCTTAGAAAGGCTTCATCTTTTTGGTCCATAAGTCTTATTTTCTAACCCACCTTTCCATATTTTTGAATTTCTATGGTTAGACCCACCTTAGGTTAGATCCATCATTTATTCACCCATATTAGTAGACTTAGATTCACATCCATATTTGCATCATCCATGGTAAATAATTACTTTGTTCATTGTTATTCTAGTAACATGTTGTTTATAAAACCCATTACCCTACAATGCATGCCTTAGAGTGAATTCCTTTTCAAAAATCCCAAAACATTAGAGGCTACCATGTAGGTTTCCCTGGTGTGTATAAAACCCATATGAACAAGATCTAGTAGACCTTCCAATAGGAAAAGAGGTCATAGGTGTCAAATTGGCTTACAAAATAAAAACCACTCTAGAAGGAAAGATTTAGAGACACAAAGCATGAATAGTTGTTGTTGATTTTTTTCCCCAAAAATGTAAAAACATATAGTACCTTAAGGGTGACCAATTAAATTTTTTTTGAAAAAAAAAAGCCTTAAAGTGACCCAGGGCACTCTTTTCTCAAGCCCTGCAAAAACTAGATATTTAGGTGTAATTTTAAAATTGCGAACTTGCAAATTGCATCTCAACCTCCACTTTCCACCTTGTACATGCATGATAGAAATAAAATATTTTGGGGCAATTTTTAAGTTACAAACTTGAAAATTTCATCCCAACCTCTGCTTCTCGCACACCCCATGACTGATAGAAACCAAAACTCCACTCATAATATATAACTTATAAAGTTTCAAATTATAAATAGAGCCTTGCTTTTTACCTAACACATTCCCCATGGAAATTGGAGATTTGAATATAATTTACAGCTTACAAACTTTCAAATTAAAATCAAACCTTTGCTTCTTACACATCCAACTCCCATCAAAAATCATAACTCTGGTTGCAATTTACAACTTATAAAGTTGTAAATTGCAACTCGAGTCTTGCTTCCCATCCACTACCCTTCCTATTGAAATCAGAACTCTAGTTGCAATTTTTAACTTGAAAAGTTGAAAATTTAACCTCAAGTTCTACTTTACTAATCCAAATACACCAATTCATCTGGGAAAAACCAAAAGTCAGAGTGTAAAATATAATTTTGCAAAATTGTGAAATTGCTTTACAACTTTGAAGTTTCAAGTTACCCATCCTTTTCCCCAACCACTAACCTACGGTGCATTAATTATAGGTTTAGGGTTATATTAATGGAAATGGGTTTAATAATAAATAATTTTTTATTTTTTTAATTGAGGAATTGGAGCTCTACAAATCCAAACCATGATTTGTCGATGTTGAACAATGTCACACCTCGCCAATGTAACCCTAAGCCATGACTACCATTACCATCTTCTGCATAGTATTCCTCTATGTTTTCCATGTATTTCCCAAATTATTTTCTATCTTTATTTATAAAAAATTTAATTTCCATTTTTTGTGTAAGAATCTATGTTTTTCTATGTTCTTTCCTATTCTTTATCATGTTTTTCTTGCATTTTTCTCAAAACATTATTAGCTTTCTTGAGTTTTTTTACCTAGCTTGTGAGAATTTAGGGCTTTGAAAAATCTATAATGTTACCTCAAATATTCCATACATAGTACCCACATACATTTCACCTATGATAACAACTCCAAAAACCTATAAAGTTTTCACCTGCATTTGCTACCCTATGACTCCATGGAAAATCCTATTGCACTTTCAACCCCAACATCTTGTCAGGGATTTTACCTAAAATAACAAGCTTGAAATATTCTAGAGGTTTTATCATACATTTCAATTGTGTTTTTAAACTCCAAAACCCATTAGACATTTTCACTTACAAAAGTAACACGAAATCCTATCAAAAAATTTACCTGTAATTATAACCCCAAAGCTTGCCAACTCTATAGTTGGTTTTCCCTAATCATATTCCCCATAACCTATCTCTAGAAAATAAATGAAGTTAAAATCTAAGAGACTTGGTGTCCCACTTAGCTTGGAATCCAACATCAATGACATCATGAACATAAACCTAAGTGACATTGACCTAGGTGATTTTTGGACAAGGGTAAATGCTAAATTCAAAAATGATTAGATTTAAAGTATTTATGACTATGGACTACCCCAATAATTAGCCTTCCCCTTATCATTACAAATCTTTGAGATTGTTCTCACATTGGTGAATCACTATGATGTAGAAAAGAGAGAGTGTTGAATAATAAGGGAGAAAGGATTCTGAACTTGGACCCCAACTTCATCATTTCAATGTTTCTGATTCTAAAGTATGAGAGTTATCTCAATATAACTCCTAAATCATCTAAGAAGTTTTTTTAGGATAATAACACTAGATGTCTAAGAGTAATCAATAAATAATGGCTAAAAGTATTTAGGCCTACATCTACAAGATTGCCTAAAACCTATCTAAAATATACTTCAAGGAGGAAGTGGGTGACATCGTCATACTCCTATATAGAGTCACTGGGAACCTAGATGCTAAGAAATTTCAAGATTGGATGTAACAATACATATGGGTAATCCACCAAAATAATCAATACATCCATTAGGCCCATTTGATAAGTGACTCCATCCACAAACAATTAATAAAAGTCCAAAATATAACGAAGTTTTATATGACTTCATACCTAGTCTACATACTAGCAAAGGTAAGGGCTTTTCTAGGGTTGAACATAGTGCTTGACCAAGTCAACAAGGTCTTCAACTATTACCCTGACCTCACCCTTGGAGCAAGTAGACAACATTTTATAATGGTAAATGATGCATTCATATATTGCATCATAATCATATTTGACAAAGAGCTAGAGAAGAGGAGATTTTATGATGTTATTACTTTTGAGATTATAAATTAGGGATTGTATTTAATTTAATTCTCCACATACTCATACATCAGAGTAGGAGAATTTAGTGGTTATCCTTACACCCTCTCAAGGTATGTAAGCAAAAAATGGGCTTTAATAGAACTTGTGAGGTAACTTGTAGAGACTTGAAAATCGTTACCAAACAAACATCAGGTAGGAATTCATTTCCCCATTAGCATAGGGAGGTATACATGCCCTTCCCTATACAAATCCAAGTGTGAAAATGTTGAGATGACTTAAATTACCTTAAGAGCTCTTGATTTAAGGCCATTTTATGATGTGAATGGTAGCATTACCAATAAATTAGGGATTACAATATATTCCCACATTTCTTATTCTGAATATAACTATGAAGACATATAAGATGAAGAGGAAGTGAGGGTAAAAGATTATTCTAGGATGACCCTAGAGCATATCAAAGCTTAGAACATGGAATCAGTCTTTAAGGACTTAATAGATGATGAATCTCCATTAGACAAAGTTTACTATGATAATAAGATTTTTTCTCGACCTCTTCCATCAATAAAGTGGTTCATACCTAAGTCATTATAATTAATGGATAGGACCACAAATTTAATAAATAGAAAAATAAACTATATTAGGAACAAAGGGCTCAAGGTGACCAGAGAAACTTTGAGCATCAATGATAAGTTAAAATAAGTCAAAGAGAAGGATCTACCACCAATAGCAGAAGGTTTTAGTAGTGGAACCCAAATAGAATAGGTAGACAGGCTAGTGGTATCACACAAAATAAAATAGAAATAAAAGGCTAAAATAGATCAACCTAGTAGCCAAGGAACAACAAAGGATTGACCAATACTAATTTCAACTGAAGACATCGCTACCTCTGAAGCACAAATAGTTTTTCCTCTCATGTTTATCTTTCCACTAGCCATAATACCTTCTCCTCCTGTATCTACTACACCATCATCTCAAATAATTTCCCCATCTATTTCCACCATCTCACCTATTCCAATGACTCCATTTTTAATAACCCAATCAACATAATTAGATAATCAAGCTTTACTTCCACTCTCCTCTTTCATAATTCCTTCCATCCCTTCCATAATTTCACTCCCCTCTTCCATATTTTGTTCCATCTCATCCCTATTATCCACCACCACTCTGTTAATCAGTAACACCACATAGAATTACATGGTTTTGGATTCAATCATCCTAACTATAATCCCTCTCAACATCCCCACCACTAGGGTAGTTACTACTTCATTTTCATCTCCCATCACTTTCCCCATTTCATCAACCCTAAATGTCCCCACCACTTGATTTAGTCATTCATAGATCTGGATTCCACACTTCCATAGGTTCCACTTTTTCAATTCACCATGCCTACCCATCCACTTATGTCACTTTCAGTTCTAACACCCCTAGTAGGCACATCCATTTCCACTATACCCATTTCTTTCATTTCCATAATAAATAAAATCCCCACAAATGAGGTAGAGACAAATAAAATTATTGATACAACTATGGCTACTCAATCCACATATGGGGAAGATATTTACAAAACATTAACATATCCATTTTAGTGATAGACAAAACACTCATCATAATAACCACCAGTGCATCAACTCTAGCTATAGATTCATAATTGATAGTGCCAAGACAATAGGATGCCACTCCAAGCTAGCTAGTATAATTAGTGGGAAAGAAATGGTGTCTCTTATAACACTATATTTTGGCCTTATAGAATCATAAAATAAATAAAGGGTAGGTCCTAGGACTATATCTAAAATATTATATCATTCAGAAAGGGAGAAATATGTAGAGATTGTAGTCCCACCACTAGATAAACAAAAAAAAGATCTAAAGGTGGGGGATTAATAAATATCTAAATTGTACCTTTGTCATCCTATAAGAGAGGGATTGAAACGTGATGTTCAATCAAACATTAATTTTATTTTTGAGAAGATGGATAGTGACAAGGTCATAAAGGCTAAATTGAAGAATTAGGTTGAATAGTTAACAACTGCATTGAAGAAGTACGTTGAGCCCATGGCCCAATCAACACAATCTATTACTCAGTTCCCTAAAAAGGAAACATTTAAAGTATGAACAAATATTGGAAGCATGTGAAGGGACAAAAAGTACTAGGTTGAGGAGCTCATCATAAAGGTGATTAGAGTAATTGAATTATCAATGGACTACTATAAAACTTTGAAGGTTGATCAAGCAATTTTAAAGGCATCAATAAGAAAATACGAGGAATAAATTGAAAGGTTGAACCTATTCTTCTCAAAATTAAAAATTGTTAACATGATTGAAACTAACACCCTCTTTATAGAAAAGATATTCAAAAATGATATAGAGCATGAGGAATTACATAGGGTAGCTAATTTTAGAATAAGAATAATCACTAAGAGTATTAATAAGGCTGAGGCTACATATGATAACGTCATAGATATGTTCTATAAAATTGAATATTTGATTAATAAATTATCATGTGAAGCAATAGATCATCAAGACCAAATCCTTTTAGTACAAGAGGTTCAAAACAAGCTCAAAGGAGTGGTCAAGAGAGAGTCAACATGGGACATAACATTCAACCTAAGTTCCATCCACTGATTTATCAGGTATCATAATACACTAGATCAAATGGGAAAAGACACTCAAGTATATAAAGATGTATCAAAGGATCTCTCTAATATAATTGTAAAATGTGAGATAAGGAACCTATATTCACTTGGTCCTTTAGAAGATCATATCTTGGAGATCTTCAAAAGTGTTGATGCTTATATTGAGAAGATGCAGGTAAAGAAGGACAAAAAATCTTCCAAGGTTATGGTCATAGATTTATTCTTTCAATCAAATACATTCTTATATATTATATTTCTTTTTTGTAAAAGACATTGTAAACTTGTAGGTTGAAAATTGTAATTATCATTTTGCCAGCTCTTTTTGAGAAGGAGGCACTTGTAATTTTCAATTACCTTTTTGATAGATTAAAAAGTTATAAAAGTCAAACTTGTAAATTGAACTTTTCTTTTTGACAAAGTCCGAGTTGCTTACTTTCAAAAACTCATGTTGTAAACTTCATTTCTAGTTTTTTCAAATTTGGATGACTTAAAAAAATTTAAATTTCTCAGTTGAAAAATACAAGTTATGTTTTGTAAAAAATAACCTTAATATCTAAAAGCTTTCTATTTCTCTAAGAGTGAGTTCATTTTTTGGCACCTCATTCCATGGAAAGGATAAATAGTACCTAAAGTGAAGATAAGGAGGATGTTGTATGAAGATTCAACAAGATTTCTCTATGCCTCCAATAGTGTTTTAAATGCCCAATAGTTGCATGTTCTTTGTTCCAACCTTTTAACTTGCTAAAGACACCATTCCAGCTAAAGATCACACCCTTTGCATAAGGTTTTATGATTTTTTACTTGTTCTTTAACTGGTCATAGAGTTTTTGATAACTACCTCTCTTCCAAGAGAGTGTTTTGTATAATTATGGGTACCTTGGCATAGCCCATTTATCTTTTTGTTGTTGGATAAATTAATCTACATTTTGAACAATTGATCTATGCGTTATAACCTAGATAATGATAATGGATTGAAGTTTTGCCTTCCTTGTCTATGTTATCTTTGTGTATTAGTCACCAAATTTTTGAATACTTTCATTCTTGTTTTAGTCACCAAATTTCATATGTGGTATTATTTTCCCTTTTGAAAATATTGTTTAATTAAAGTAAATAATTTTGTTACTTATATGAGAAATGCCCAATATTACCTTTAGTTTCATATTTGCATGATTTTGTGATCAAATATACTTCATTATATTTATTATTCTATTATGTTTATACAAAGTAATTATTAATATCAACTATAATTATTTAGTGTAATTACCATTTCTAGTTTTGCAATTTCATTTCTAAAACTCATTTCCTCACAGTTCAAACCCTAGTTAGGAGCAAGATCACTAAGAAGCAGAATTGTTACATGAACTTGTATTTTATCAATTGCATTAAACTTATTAAAAGGAACTCAACCTTATTCAAAGGTTCATCTCAATTTTCCAAGGTTCCACATCTTGGATGTGATCCCATTTTATCATTATATTTTGCATATTTTGCAACACATACCGCACAACACACTACAACATAAAGATGGGTGAAAAATCTATTTGATAATAGTTTTTGTCACACCTGGTGAGACTCAAAAATTATTTCTAATATATTGGTGATATTCTCAAAAAATGTTATATAATCCTCATACACATTTTAAAATCACCTAGTGACTTCACTAGTTTACAAATTTAGGAAATCCAGGTTTATGTATGCCAAAGATACAAACAAGATCATCTACTAAAGGTAAGAAAATTGACTTGTAAGAATTATAATTTCCTTATAAAAAGAAAACAAGATCAGTTGTACCTTACACTATAGTATATCCTACAAATCTATTTGCATCTCCTATAAATATCCATAGTAGTTTCATGTCTCCCATTATGGCTCTAAGAAATTAAAATTCCATAGCCTTCAATGGAGGAAGCCCACTTCAATTGGCCTAGTATGATGATATACCCACCTTGAATTTGAAAACCCTTCTATATTTTACTAGTGAAACTTCCACCACTCCCATAGAACATATACAAAACATTGCTAATATTTGTTCAGTTCACAATATAGTACAAGAAAATGTTACAATCAGAATTCTTATCTCCTCATTTAAGGGCAAAACCTTACAATGGTACAGAGGTCTACTCCCTAATTTCATTCATGTTTTGGATCACTTAGGGACTTCACTATGCATAAAATTTAAAGATAAGAGTGACCACCCCTCCCTGGTTGAACAACTAATGGATATTCAATGGGATCCTCATGATTTCATGAGTGATTTCAATTTTTGCTTTCAAAGGACATGGAATAGAATTCTAGTGTTGGTTAAGCTATCCCTAAATAACATTTTTCTATATTACTTGAGATCTTTATATATATATATATATATATCATGATTTAGTCAATGGGTGGGATCACACTCCCCAATGCCTATGAAATTGTAATAAGAGTAGAAAATTACCTAATTCAAGCTAGAAAAATTATCCCACAGCCTCTAGTGCCTCTATTTCTAGAAGTGTCTCTTATGTAACCTATAGTTACCCCAATTTTCACCACAATCAAAGCACCAAATTTAAATCCTACTCTTACTAATGATTTATATTAGGTTAATTCACTACTTAAAATTTTTGTCAATGAGTTGGTAACAATGAAAAGGTAGTAATCCTAGAACTACAAGCCTTATTAACAAGATATCCAAACATACCAACCTAATAAGCAGACATACCAAGGCAATTCATAGCCACAAAGTTAAAATATGTAATCAAAGCCTCCAAACATCCAATCTCTACCTACACTAGGTACTTCTAAATCTATTGTACATATTCAGAACAACCTAGCTAAGGAATACAAGTGGTGTTACCCTTTTGCTCAACCATATAATCATAATTCTTGTCTTAATGCTTTTATCATTCAAGTATTGATGGTGCATATCATATCAAATACTCAAAGATAGAAAGAAAAAGTCACTTCCTAGTAGGAAGATACACAAGAGCCTGCTCATAATGAAACTACCCTTTTAAACTAGTAAGAGGAGAATTTTTATGGTGTAAATCAGGAGGAAGCTCTAATCAATGGTAGTAATTCAATGGCATCAAATACATTCTCTAAGAAGAGGGTAGTATAAATTGATCAACCCTCTAGAGTGTAACAATCTACAACTTCTAAAGTTGTACATGAATTTGTAAAAGGCAACATAATATAAAGGCCACCAAATGTGTCAATGGGCCAGTCAATATCAAAACTGATTACCCCAAATCTCATGAAAGAATACATATCTCCCACAAAGTCACTAGTGAAGGTTGGTAACATTCCTTTTAGTATTGTCGAACAAATGAAGAAAACTAATTTGAATGTCATCATGTGGGAATCACTGTCTGTTCTAGCATATAGTGACTTGTTGTAGGAAGCTTTGAAAAACTTCCAAATAATATACAAAGTTCCAACTAAAGGACCTAATGATGTAGTTAATTTATGTAAACTATAAACTAACACCAAAGAAAAAAATTGTAAGCATCTCCCTTTCTACCTTTCACTCATATTTGGAAAGCATGTCATCCATAACTACATGGTTGATTCAGGGGATAATAGTTTTGTTATGCCCAAGAAAATAGTTGATGCTCTTGGTATTAAGTATACACCTATCACAAAAGGTGTGACACAATTAGATGGGAATGTTGTTCAAATAGTTGGTACTATAAAAGGTTTAAACCTTACCATCCATGCATGTCTAAGCTTGTCAATTTGCCAAGATATCTTAGTTATTGATCTCCCCCTATTTTGCTATCTGCCTTTCCTAAGACTTCACTATAAAAATGGGAGGGTATCTATCTACTAATTGATCCCACATATTTATTAGGATGAGATATAGAATAAGAGTAATAATTAGAGCTAAGTTAATTATTAAATACCATATTGAGCTATTCACTCCTATCCCTATGGATATGAATTGCACATTACAAGATCAGGAAGAGGATTTTGATCATGAGGTTGTAACACCCATAGAAGAAAATACAGACACTCATCTAGATGAATTGGGATCATATCTACAATTTTATCCTTATTATGTAAAATAAATTGGGTTGGATACATATTACATCCATGAAAATTATGCAATTATTCCAAATCTTAAGAAACCAATTGAGGATCTCCAAGGACTATGTCAACTATTATTTTATGTCTCAAGAAGAAGGAATGGTATAGGTGTAGGTATTTTTTTTATCTCTCCACAAAAGGAGAGTTATTTCTATTCTTTTAGACTTTAGTTTAGTTATACTAATAATGTATCTAAATATGAATATTTGATTTGAGGTCTTTAACTAGCCAAGGAAAGAGGGATACAATCACTACAAGTATTTGGTGATAGTGAGTTGATTTTTCAACAAGGAAGACCCAAAAACATAACCAAGAATAACTTGTTAAGATATTATAAACATATTGTTTAGGACTTGTTAAAATACTTTGCCACTTTAAACATTCAAGTGTTACTAAGAGCATAAAATAAATATGTTGATCATATGGCCTCAATAGGCTCTCAGTATAACATGATTGAAGAAATAAAGAAGAAAAATAGTCAGCATGTAAATTTGATAGTAAGGTTGTTTGTTCTTGATAATGTAACCAAATAGCAAGTATTCAACAATGATCCAAAAAATTTGAATTTTATGAGAGAGGAAGCTAAATTCTATGATAGAAACTAGTTAAGACTCCAAGATAAATACAAAGATCAAGTCATTCAGTTGAAGATAAATAAATTACCCATGGGCCTTGTTACTTTGGAGAGTATCCTCAACTCTAATGATTAATTGAAAGGTGAAAAGAAGAATGTCACAGTCCATGAAGAATACTATGATTTGGTATTTATTTTAGATGTTAAAACATTGAATATTGGAAAGGTATGTAATGTTTCTAAAAAAAGGATTTTATTGAGTTGTGTCAAGAAGTTAATGATAACTTCACTTGGAGTTATAAAGATCTAAAGGGGTTTAACCCTAGCTTAGCCCAACATAAAATAGATCTTGACCTCAATACCAAGCCTACTAAATAGAAATAGAAACTAATCAACCCAAAAATATAACCTTTGATAAAGAGTGAGTTATCCAAACTGATAGAGGCTAATATCATTTTCCCTATCAAACACTCATCCTAGGTTGCTAACTTGGTCCCTGTAAGGAAAAAGAATGGTGAAATTAGGATTTGTGTAGATTTTAGAGACCTAAAAAAAAGCATCCCTAAAGTCTCATTATCCCCTTCCATCCATGGAGAAAATTCTTTAAATTGTATCAGGATATGAAAGGTTTTCCCTTCTAGAAGGTTATTCTAGATATAACCAAATCCTAGTGTAGGAATCAGACCAATTTAAGACTACTTTCACTACAAAATGGGGCATGTATGAATATAAAAATATGATTTTTTGTCTAAATAAACTTGGTGCTACATTCCAAAGAGCCATGGATATGGCTTTCATAAGCTTGATAAATGAGATGATCTTGGTATACCTAGATGATATCACTATTTATTCAAAACATGTTGATGCACACCTGGATTTCCTTAGAAATTTTTTTTTAAGGTGTAGAGAGTTTGGAGTTTCCCTCAATCCAAAAAAGTAATTTTTTTTTGTTTATTAAGGGAAACTAATAGGACACATTATTTTGAAAGAGGGTCTTGTAATAGACCCAAAGAGAATAAGTGTCATATCTTCACTAGCACTTTTGAGCCATAAAAATGGGTTGAAAAGTTTCTTAAGAAATATCAAATTCACAAGAAGGTTTTTTTCAAATTTTGCCTCTATGGGCAAGCCCCTTACTACTATGCTTAAGAAAGTTATCATATTTAGCTAGACACAAGAAGGAAAGGAAAGTTTTGAATCCATCAAGTAGGCTATTTCTCAAGCTCCTATCCTGGTCAACCCTAATTATGATAATGATTTTATTATCTATGATTTTGGAGGGGAAGGTAGAATATCATATATTCTAACCCAACATAATAAATAATATGTAGAACAACTAATATCCTTGTTCAATCAATCCTTAAAGGATTATGAATAAAAGTACAGTTTCATGAAGAATCAAGTATATGTTGTAATTAAATCTCTCAAAAAGTTCAAGCATATGCTCTCCAATAATAAAATTCATTTGATGGTTAGTCACCAAAGTGTCAAATATGTCCTATTGAGCTAGGAAATAAATGAAAAAAGAGTAGGATGGATCATAAAATTTATGGAATGTGACATGAAAATAAAATTATAAAGCTTGTAAGAGGAAATAGCTTATGTGAATAGTTGGATTATAATATAAAGACTGATGAGGTAGTATCTTATGTAGTGTATGATCAAAATACATCCCAACTAGCCTTTCCACCTATATTCAATAGCTAGATCTATGACATGACCATCTTCCTACAGACTAGCAAGTATTCATATGATTTCTAGAAATCCAATAAAATGTATTTCAGACTCCAATCTATTCTTTTTGTTCTTTTTAATGAGGTATTGCTTAAAAAATATATAAATGGAGTCATGCTAAGGTGTATCAGGCATAGTCAAGTTTCTAATGTGCTCAAGGATTTTCATGATGGTTTATAAGGTGGATATTTCTTTCCAAGAACCACTACCATCAAAATAATGAGAGGGGGTTATTATTTCCCTAACATATTCAAATATGCCTGTCAATGGATAAGGAATTTTGAGAAGTGTGCTTCCTTTATAGTTAAGCAAAGATTAACATATCTCCCTCTCAAACCAATCCAACCTAACTAACCATTTTCTCAATGGGAATTTGATTTCATTGGCATGATAAATCCACCATCAAGTACAAGACACAAATAGGGCTTTACAGTAACTGATTATTTCACTAGATGGACTTAATCAATTATACTAAAACATGACATGGATGCATCTATCTTGGAATTCACGAATGG
Organism: Torreya grandis; assembly: GCA_037957365.1. NCBI lineage: Eukaryota > Viridiplantae > Streptophyta > Pinopsida > Cupressales > Taxaceae > Torreya > Torreya grandis. Next base: position 6,152,087 of record JARHVA010000299.1, read on the forward strand.
CATTGTCACAATATTTGGTGTTCCTTACACCATAATCTTAGATAATACCAAAGCTTTTATGATAACTCAAGTGAGTGAATAGGTAGTAAGGCATAATGTATACTTGATTACTTTATCCAATTATTACCCATAGGGTAATGGTTTGGCTGAGTCTACCAAAAAAAATCTCATAAGGATTATTAAAAGGACAATGGAAGACAACCAAAGGACATGGCACATGAAATTGAAATCAACATTATGGGCTAATAGGATCACTCCCAAGAGAGCCATTGGTAATTATCTATTCATGTTGGTATATAGAAGGGAAGCTAGAGTTTTATTGTCAATTGAGTTACCATATCTAGAACTCAATCATCATTTGGATTCGATTGACAATGATGAAATGACATACAATGGTAGAATTCATAAAGCTAGAAGAAGTCAGGAACCAATCAATGAAATTTTTGGAATCAAATCAAATTTAAATAAAGAGAACTTTTGACAAAAAATAATCTAATAGGAACTTTAGTGATTGAGACATGGTTCTGAAATGGGTGTTGAAAGAGATTAACTAGGCAAGCATGTGAAGTTTGATGCAATATGGAGTGGTCCATCCATTATAACTTAGTTCAAGGGAGCAAATGTATACCAACTATCCAAGCTTGATGGATCGAAACTACCTATCCTAGTCAATGAGATAGACCTCAAATATTGCTTTTGATATTAGAATTCATTCCAAAAATATTGTATATATTAGACTTAGTCAATATCCATAAATAAGTGATTTTTTACAGGTTAACTCATTAGGGGTTTTTATTTCCTTAGTTTGTTTCTATTTTTTTTTCCCTTTTTCATTCTTGTTTAGGCAAAATCCTAGTTTTGTTTTTCTCTAGTTAAAAGTGTGTTATGCCTGAAATTACTCAATGCCTAATGAACTAGAAGGCTACTAGAAATAAACTAATTAGTAGGTAATCATTCCATAGAGGTCACTAAAATTTTTGATACTTTTCCCCAAAAATTCCAAAACATCTAGCACCCTAAGGGAGACCCATTAATTTTGTTGGGGAAAAAAAAGCCTTAAAGTGACCCAAGGCACTCTTTTCTCAAGCCCTATAGAAACTAGAGATTTGGGTGAAGTTTGTAATTTATAAACTTAAAAATTACATCGTAACCTTAATTTATTTATTTTTACATACCCAATAGAAATTGGAGATTCAAGGGAAATTTTCAAGTTATAAACTTGCAAATTTCATCCTAACCTCTGCTTCTCACACACCCCATGATCAGTAGAAACATGAAATCTTCTTAAAATTTTCAACTTGAAAAGTTAGAAATTAAAAATAGAGCCCCACTTTACACCTAAGACATTCCCCATAGAAACTAGATATTTAAATGCAATTTGCAACATGAAAATTTTAATTGAACCTTCACTTCCTATGCATCTAACTCCCATAAAAAAATATAACTTCAGTTGTAATTTATAACTTAAAAATTTGGAACTTGCAACTTGAGTCCCACTTCACATCGACTACCCTTCCTATGGAAAATGGAACTCTAGTTTCAATTTTTAACTTTCACCTCAAGTTCTACTTTCCTTATTCAAATACACTAATTCATCTGATGGAAACCAAAAATCAAAGTGCAAAATGTAATTTTACAAAATTATGAAATTGATCCACAACTATGAAGTTTTGATTTTACTATCACTCTCCAAACCATCAATCTAGGGTGCATTAATTTTAAGTTTAGGGTTATATCAATGGAAATGGGGTTAATGAAAAATCATTGTTTATTTTTTAAAATTAGGAGTTGGAGCTCTATGAAGCCAAATCAAGATCCACTAACATTGAGCAATGCCATACCTCACTAATACAACCCTAACCCATGACCACCATTACCATATTCTATATGGTATTCCTTTGATCTTTCCATGCATGTCCCAAAATATTTTCTATCTTTATTTAGAAAAAAGTTGAATTTCCATTTTTCATGTAAGAAGCTAGGTTTTTCTACATTCCTTCTAGTTCTTCATCGTGTTTTGCTTTCATTTTTTCTCAAAAAAATATCTACTTTTTTGAGTTTTTTACCTAGCTTATGAGAATTTAGGGATTTGAAAAATATATAATATTCCCTACATAGTCCTTGAAAACATTTCACCTATGATAGTAACTCCAAAATCTATGAAGTTTTCACTTGCATTTCTTACCCTACGACTTCATGGAAAATCTTATTGCATTTGTAACCCCAAATCTCCATTGGGGATTTTACCTAAAATAATAAGCATAAAACCCATTGGATATTTTATCTAACATTACAAGTGTGTTTTATAACCCCAAAACCTATCAGACATTTTCACCTACAAAAGCAACTTCAAATCCTATCAGAACTTTTACCTACAATTTCAAGCCCAAAGCTCACCAACTCTGTAGTTGGTTTTCCCACATAAGATTCCCTAGAAATTATGTCTAGAAAATGAATGAAGTTAAAATCTAAGGGACCTAGTTTCCTAATTAGCTTAGAATCCAAAACTAATGAAATCATGGACACAAACATAGGTCACACTGACCTAGGTGATTTTTGGACAAGGGTAAATGTTGAATTCAAAAATGATTGGATTCAAAGTATTTATGATTGTGGACTTCCCCAGGTAGTAGTCTTCTCCTTATCAATGCAGAGCCCTAAGATTTTTCTCAAATTGGTGAAGCACTATGATTTAGAAAAGATTGAAGTGTTGAATGACAAGGGAGAAAGGATTCTTAACCTAGACCCTAACTTTATGACTCAGTGTTCTTGATCCAAAGTATGAGAGTTATCTTGATATAAATCCTAACTCAATCAAAAAGATTTATCAAGATAATAACACTCTATGTCTAAGAGTACTCAATAAACAATGGCTAAAAGTCCCTAGTCCTACACATATAAGATTTCCAAAAACCTTGGCTAGAATAGACTTCAAGGAGGAAGTGGGTGACATCATCATACTCTTGCATAGAGTCACTGGGAACCCATATGCTAATAAATTTTAGGATTGGATGTACCAATATATATGGGTGATCTACAAAAATAAGTGGTATATCCAATAGGCCCAGTTGATAAGTGATTCCATCCATAAATAATTGATGGAATTCCAAAATATAGGGAAGTTCTATATGACTTCATTTCCAGTCTACATACTAGCAAAGGGAAGGGCTTTTCTAGGGTTAAAAATAGTGCCTGAACAACTCAACAAGGTCTTCAATTATTACCCTAACCTCACCCTTGAGGCAAGTAGACAACATTTAAGAAGGGTAAATGATGTATTCATATAATGAATCATAATCATGTTTGACAAATATCTAGAGAAGAGGATATTTTCTAATGTTGTTAATTCTTAGATTATAAATTGGGGATCATATTTCATTCAATTCCCCACATACTCATACATTAGATTAGGATGATTTATTGCTTGTCCTTACACGCTGCCAAGTTATGTAAGTGGTAAATGGGATTTAATGGAAATTATGAGGTAACTTGTAGAGACTCACAAATTATTATCAAGCAAACATAAGGTAGGAATCCATTTCTCCATTAGTAGATGGAGGTATACATGCCCTTCCCTATCTAAATCCAAGTGTGCAAATGCTAATATGACTTAGATGACCTTAAGAGCTCTTGATGCAAAGGCATTTTATGATGTGAATAGAAGCATTAACAATATATTAGGGATTATAACATATTCACATGTTCCCTATTATGAAGATTACTAGGAATACCTACAAGATGAATAGGAAGTGAGGCTAAAATGTTATTCTAGGATGACCCTAGAATAGATCAAAGCTTATAACATGGCATCAGTCCCTGAGGAATTAATAGATGATGATTCTATAGTGGACAAGGTTTACTATTATAATAAGATATTTAATCAACCTCTTCCATTAGTCAAGTGGTCTATACCTAAGTCCTCATTAATAGATAGGACCACCAATTTAATAAATACAATAATCAACTGGTTTAGGAGCAAAGGGATCAAGGTGACTAAAGAAACGTTGAGAATTAGTGATAAGTTAAAATAAGTCAAAGAGAAGGGTGTGCCACCAATAACATAAGCTTTCATTAGTGGAACCCAAATAGAATAGGTAGATAGGTTAGTGGTATCACATAAGATAAAATAGATATAAAAAGCTAAAAGAGGTTAATCTAGTATCTAAGGAGTGGTAGCAGATCATCCAATTCTAATTTCAACTAAAGACACCACTAACTCTTAAGCATGAATAGTTTCTCTTATTATCTCTTTCATTCCACTAGCCACAATACCTCCTCCTCCTATCTCCACTCCACCATCATCTCAAATAATTTGCTCCTTTATTTCCACCAGCTCATCTATGCCAGTGACTCCATTGTAAATAACCCAATCAACATAATTGGACACTCATGATTCACTTCCACTCCCCTCCTCCACAATTCCTTCCATCTCTTCCATAATTTCACTTGCCTCTTCCATAATTCCTTCCATCTCATCCCTAATATCCACCACCACTCCATTAATCACTAACACCACATATCAGTACATGGTTATGGATTCAGTCATCTTGACTATGATATCTCTCACCATCCCCACCACTGGGGTAGATACTACTTATTTTTCATCTACCATCACTTTCCCCATTTCATCAACCTTGAGTATCCTTACCTCTTTGATTTATTCATTCATGGTTCTAGAATCCACTTTTTCAACTCCCTATGCCTACCCTTCCACTTATGTCACTTCTAGTTCCAACACCCCCAGTAGGTACATCCATTTACACTACACCTATTTCTTCCATTTACACAATAACTCAAACCCCCACAAAGGAGGTAGAGACCAAAAAAATAATTGATACACCTATGGATACTCAACCCAAAAATAGGGAATAAATTTCCAAAACATTAGTTGAAGATTCAATGACCATTTTAGTAATAGAGAAAACACTCATCACAATAACCACCAGTGCATCAACTCTACTTACAAATTCACAATTGATAGTGCTAGGATAACAAGATGCCACTCCAAGATAGCTAGTACAATTGGTGAGAAATAAATGGAAATAAATGGTGTCTCTTAACATACTAAATTTTGGCCTTACAAAGGCATTGAAGAAATCAAGGGAAGTTCCCAGGACTATATCTAGAATATTATATTATTTAGTATGGGAGAAATATGTATAGATTATAGTCCCCCCACCAAATAAATAAAAAGAAGATCTAGTGGTGGAGGATTACCAAATATATAAAGTGCACCAAGGTCATCTTATAAGAGAGGTATTGAAACATGAGGTTCAATCAAGCATTAACTCTCTTTGTGAGAAGATGGATAGTGACAAGGTCATAAAGGATAAATTGAAGAATAAATTTGAACATCTAAAAATTTCACTAAATAAGTTCATTGAGCTTGTAGTCTAACCAACACAATCTATTATTCAGTTATTTGACAAGGAAACACTTGAAATAGTAATAGATATTATCAACATGGGAAGGGATACAAAGGACTAGATTAAAGATCTCATCACAAAGGGGGACAGAGTAATTAAGTCAGTAATAGACTACTACAAAACTCTAAAGGTTAATTAGGAAACTTTAAAGGCATAAATAATAAAATTTGAGGATTAAATTTAAAGGTTAAATTTATTCTTCCCAAAATTTCAATTTGTTGACATGATTGAAATTAAGACCCTCATTATAGAAAAATATTCAAAAATGATGTAGAGCATGACCGATTGGATAAGGTAGCTAATTTCAGAATAAGAATACTCACTACAATTAGTAATAAGGCTAAGGATACATATGATAAGGTCATATATATGGTCTATGACATTTAATATTTGCTTAATAAATTATCATTTAAAGCAACAAATCATCGAGACTAAATTCTTTCAGTACAAGAGGTTTAATTCAAGTTCAAAGGAGTGGTCAAGAGAAAGTCAACATGAGACACAAAATTCAAATTGAGTTCCATCCATTGATCTATTAGGTATCATAATACACTGGATCAAATGGGAAAAGAATATAAATTATATAGGGTTTCAATCAAGGGAACTCTCTAACACAATTTTAGAATGTGAGATAAGCAACATATATTCACTTGGTCCTGATGAAGATCATATACTAGAGATATTTAAAAGTTTTGATACTTATATTGAGATGATGTATGAAAATGATGATAAAGAATATTTCGAGTTTATGGTTATAGATTAATTATTTGAATAAAATACATTCTTATATATTACATTTCCTTGTTGTAAAAGAAATTGTAAAAGTTACAGGTTGTAAATTGTAACTATCATTTTTTACAGATCTTTTTGATAAAGAGCCACTTATAATTTTCAAGTACCTTTGTGATAGGTTAAAAATTTGTAAAAATCAAACATGTAAATTTCACTTTTATTTTTGACAAAGTCTAAGTTGCTTACTTGAAAAAACTCATGTTGTAAATTGCATTTATAGTTTTGTCAAAGTTGGCTGACTTAAAAAGTTGTAAAAGTCCCAATTGAAAAATATAAGTTATATTTTGCAAAAAATAACCTAAATTTCTAAAATATTTATATTGATCTAAGTGTGAGTTTATTTTTTGGCCCCTCCTTCTATGGAGAGGATAAATATCAAATGAACTGAAGATAAGGAGGATGTTGCATGAAGATTAAAAAAGATTTATCTATGCCTCCAACAATGTTTTAAATGCCCAACAATTGAATGTTCTTTGTTCCATCCATTTACCTTTCTAAATATGTCATTCCAACTAAAGATCATGCCCTTTGCATGAGGTTTTATTATTTATTGATTACTCTTTAACTAGGCATAGAGTTTTTGATAACTACCTCTCTTCCAAGAGAGTATTTTGTATAAGTATGGGTACCATGGCATAGCCCATTTATCTTTTTGTTGATGGAGAAATTATTGTGCATTTTTAATAATTGATCTACATGTTATAACCTAGAGAATGATAATGGATTAAAGTTTTGCCTTCCTTTTCTATGTTATATTTGTGTATGCAAGTCTATTTTTCAAATTTGTGAATTCTTTCATTCTTGTTTCAATCACGCAATTTCATCTATGGTATTATTTTTCCCTTTTGAAAGAATTATTTGATTAAAGTAAATAATCATGTTCCTTATATGAGAAATTCCCAATATTACCTTTGGTTTCATATTTTCATGAGTTTGTGCTCCAGTATACTTCAGTATATTTATTGTTCTATTATGATCATACAAATCAAGCATTAATATCCACTATAATTATTCGGTGCAACCACCATTTCTAGTTTTCCAATTTCATTTCTAAAACTCTTTTCCTCATAGTTCAAACCCTAGTTAGGAGTAAGATCACTAAGAAGTATAATTTTTACATGAACTGGTAATTTATCAATTACACTAAACTTAGTGAAAGGAAGTTAGCCTTATTTAGAGGTTCACCTTAATTTTCAAAGGTCCCACAGCTTAGAGGTGATCCCATTTTATCATTAGATTTATCATAGTTTGTAATACATACCACACAACATGCTACAACACAAAAATGGGTGCAAAATTTATGTGATAATAGTTGATAAAGGACACAAGACATGATGTGGATGTGACTCAAATGAAACATTTATTCCACAATAAGAATAGAAAGAATGATAACCATCAGTGCAATATATGCTCAACATTTATGGAAGGTACATCAAATGGATATCAAGTCATCCTTCTTGATTGGCATGTTAGAATTAGAGGTTAATGTGGGATAAAAAACTATTTATAATATTTTGAGGCTTGAAAATAAGGTATATAGGCTAAAAAAATCATTGTATGGGCTCAATAATTCACCAAGGGCATGGTACAATTGAATACATTCATATTTATTGAGCAATATATTTAGAAAAATTGGTAGTGGGCCCACTCTCTACACGAAGTCATTGAATTAATTTATTTTGATTGTTTTATTGTATGTATATGATCTATTTATTGGAAATTAAAATTAGTCAATATGAGAGTTGAAATAAGTAATGAAGAGATAGTTTGAGATGACTAGTTTAGATTTGTTAGCACATTTTATTGGCATATAAGTTTAAAAACATGAATGAAGGAATATTTATATCTTGAGTCAATAATGAAAAATAGATTTTAGAGAGATTAAGGATGTTTTACAATAAAAAAATATCAAAAATAGTTGAAACAACTATGAAATTCCACAGGGAATATTATAATAATAATTTGGATCCCACACAGTATAAGAGCTTGGTGGGAAGTTTAATGTATTTGATTCTAGACCGGATATCATGTATGTAGTTATCCTAATCTCTATATTCATGGAGATATAAAATAAAGACATCTGAAGGTAGGAAAGAGAATCTTGAGGTACATGTGAATGACATAGGAATCCATGGAGTTTTTTATGTACTAGTTTATGAATTTTAGATAGTTAGTTATATTAATAGTGATTGGGTTGGTAGTGTTGATGATATAAAGAGAACATAAAGATATGTTTTCCATATTATGTTAGGATGAATTTCATGGGATTAAAATAAATAACCCATTATCTCATTTCCCATGATTGGAGCTGATGATAGCAATAAATTTAGTAGCATGTCAAGCTATATTGATCAGAAGAATCCTATCATATTTTTATGAGAAGAAGCAAAGAGAATAATCAATAATTTTTTTATAATTTATCTTCCATTACCTTCTAAAAGAATCACATTTTTCATGGAAGAAGTAAATATATATCAATCAAGTATAATTTTATTAGAGAATCATTTGAAAAAGGTGAGATAGAACTTAAGTTTTGTAAGTTTGAGCAGTAGCTCACTGACATATTTACTAAGCCTTTGTAAAATTATAGTTTTGAGTGTTTGATAGAGAGATTAGTGGTAATAAATGAAATAATAGTGGTTCCATAGGTTCATATGTTGGCTCTAAAAGTTCATAGCCTAGCTCTAGAAGTCCTAGGCTAGTTTTGGACATGCATAAGCTAACTCTAAACATGATTAATTTGTCTCTATAAATGCACAAGTTGGATCTAGAATTGAATTATCTAGCTCCATAAGGGCACACTCTATATTTATAAGTGTAAAAAAATATATCCATAGGCATACATACAGTTTATAGATAATTTCCAAGAAGTTTTATGGGTTCAAGAATGTTTAGAAAAACATGGAAAGAAAGTAAGAATTAAATAGGAGTGTTCAAATATTATAATATAGGCTCCATCACCTACCACTACTAGTATTTGGTTTAAATCCATAAATATCCAACAAAAAGGAACTCACTAAAGAACATTTAATATGTAAAATTTGAATTATGAAATTATCATCAATAGTTTCGAATGAAAGGGAAAATATGTGGTAGGTGAAGAACTATAGACACTATTTATAAATTATATAGCACCTCAATCTTATACACTTATAAAATATATATCATAAATGTACCTTCAGCTTTTAGACCCTTCCCTCTATTGAAAGGCTCACATACACTACCTATTTGTGCCTATTTGCTTATCTCTTAGTTAAACCATTATTATTATGATGAATTAGACCTTATATCATGCTCAATGTTATAAACATACTTATCATCAATCTCTATAAGTTATGAAATTGTGATTCTTTTTTAGTTTCCTGGACACTTGCATCCCAGCCAGCTACCTACATCGATGTAAGTATCATATTCCAATGTAAGTGTTGAGTGGCATAAAGTCATCTAATTTTCAAATGAAATGTATACCTATGCTTGGAATAAGATGAGAGAGATTATCCAAAGGGATTGTTATAAATATAGGATCAATCCTCGTTCATTCCTCACCTTACATAGACCAAACAACCCACAAGGTAATTTACCAAAGGCATTCAATCAGGCAATCAAATGAGCAAGGTTTCCCTATTTTATCCTATTTTTATATCAATCATAGGGATAATGCATATACAAGTCTAAAGTATAAAATGAGCATCCTTTGAGCCACATTTTCCAAGTTATAATTTATTTCACTCTATGTAAACACTTATCACACATTGCATGACACATATAAGCCAACAAGTAGGGGAGAACTACATATGTTTGGGGCCTTTTTTAGAGTATTGCATTTATAGGTAGTGTTCATTGACATAGTGGTATCTAGGGTAGTTTGACATCATGTTCCCACTAACCTAGTTTTTTCCACAACCATTATGAATATGAAGAACTAGGATTTTTTTATTTGATAAGGAATGATAGTCCATGACCCAAATCTAACTGCATTAGAGTGAAGGAAACATATAACCAAAAATCATCCAAGTTGTTGCATCTAGTTTTAGATTGCATTTTTAACTGGACACCTACATCCAAGTTAGATAGAAGCATTGATGCAATGGTCCCAAGTTAATGGAAGTTTCTATGGCTACAAAGGTATAATTTACAAAATCATGCAACTGATCTAGAATCTAGATCTATTCTATTCCCTTATTCTACATTTAGATTTATATTAGCATCATAACTAGTTAAGCATCTTATTTTCATTACCATTGAAATATTTAACATAGTTTTACTTACTATTTTAAAAATAACTAAACATAATAAATTTAATATATGTTTATCTTAACTTTGTAAATTAATTAGACTACTTTAGAGATAGTATGTCATTCTTATTCCCTAGGCTATTTCTAACCCCTTTAACCCTAGATTAACAAATCTATATTTCAAAGTTAAACATTTGGTGAACCCCTCCTCTATGTATTTCCATACAACTCCTAGTGTGCTCTAGGGTTTTTCTACTTTTCCTAATCTCTAAATTGTTATCATTTATTTTATTCAAATCATATTTAATATGGCTAAAAATTAACTTATTCCTCATCATAACCCTAAGGAGGGTGATCAAAACCATCCCTCTAACTAGATCTATGTTATCACTCCTTTAAGAGTTAAGGTAGATGATGTATGTAAGCATATTCAATATGAGGTACCTAGGGTTTGTTATTATCAATCCTTAAAATATCAAATAATCAGTATGAGTAAGTTAACAAAAGAGTTAAAAATCAAATTACATGCATGCAAAGTCTAAAATATGCTAGTTTTAACCATGTGTTTGCATCTTCTAATAACAATGTTATACCAAAAAAAGTTTAATATCCAAATGAAAACCTATAACATAATACATCTAGACAAGTGATTCAAAAAATAACCAAAACACTACTAAGAGTCCAAGTAAAATCCTAAGAGACAAATTGATTTAATTACCTCCTCTACATCCTATAAGGAGATCCAAGTACTATTATGCAAATCATAAAATACATGGACATCAAAAAAATTATTATTTTCAATTAAATAACAAAATACAAAGTCATAAATGTAGTGGTGATCATATCATTGATACATCAACCAAGGAACCCACTCATATTATGAGTACCTTTCCTAAAGAACAAGTGAAAAAAGAAAAAATATTGGTACCAAATAATAATTTAGAACACAAATAATTGCAACTATAAAAATTAGAAAAAGAAAAGATTCAAAAGGAATAATTAGAAAAAGAAAAAATTGAAAGGATAATCTAGAGCAAGATATGTATAAAAAAAATTAGTAAGTTAAAAACACAAATTACATATTTTCCTAGTGTTCAAGAAAATATACATGAATCTTATCTAGTCCATAATGATATGTAAGATCATATAAATGTTGAACATACTAAAAAAATCAAACTTTCAAGAAGGAAATTCCAATCTATGGTGCAATGGATTTTTCATACACAAATGATCCAAATGTTATATCATAAGTTCAAGAACAAAGATCTTAACAACACAAAATATTGGTATGATCTTGATTACACAACAAATGAATATGACACACATGATATTGGGCCTTCACTGAGGCATCTCCTTGATGATATCCTTGGGTTCTAGTGGAACTTTTCTTTGTCAATGGAACCTTTCCAAAATACCAAAAAAATTAAAAATCCAAAATAATTACAAAATTTACACATTATGTTATCTCGTTAACATATATATTGTTGGTTCTATGCTGGTAGATAACATATCATTTTTTTCTACATACACATATTCCATGCATATTTTGAGTGTGAATCAGGCATTCACCAACACATGATATATGCACTTGCATATGTTGGGCCTTCCCTCTACTCATGTCACATGGACATTAGGGGCATCCACTTCTTTGATCATGATAAATCTAATTTATATCATTTTATGTTCACTTTAAATTATCATGTTTGAGTTTATGTACTACCCATGCCTTTATCCATGATTATATCTTTCATATTGTACTTTATATGTTATATACTTAAAAAAAATTATATCACATATATCAGGGAAATAGTATGATATGTTTATGTTGGTTTCTTATACTTTTCCTTTATGTACTTCATTGAGTGTCTTGTTTTTCTTGTTTGAGCATTTGAATTTTCTTCTTTGTTTTCATCCCCCATGCTATTGTTTGCCTCTTTAAAACTTGAATATGTCACCCCTTATTATATGGACATTTGAATATGTCATTCCTTAATTTTTGGACATTTTATTAAATCATGTCCCTTCGATTGTATGACATTTGAGCATGTCCCTTGTTGGAGGTCTCCTTGGACCATTCTATTTTGATTTGCTTTTAAGTGATATTTTGTGTGTGCTTGATTATTTGTTGATCTTGTACTATTACTATATATATATTTCCATCATTCACATTATGCATCTTAGGACTTAGTCAAATCACATTGTATGTGCTTCAATGATATATCTACCTAGACATGTTCTTTATATATGCTACTTAGTTCATACACAAATTATATAGTTATCTTATCTTTTTGAAGTAAGAGGACTACTAGTTTATACTTAAACTTACCTAAAAAGGGGTGGAATATTAGTGGGGGCATGCCATAGAGGTATGGCTTCCACATTTTTCACAGTTCAAAAAATTCAAATTATAGTGGAGGCATGTTTTGGAAACCTGATCTCTACACTTACCCCAGTTTTTAGATTTAGATATATAGTGGTGGCATGTTATGGAAACATGTTCTCCATAGTTAAATGATTTTTTAGTTCTATGTTATAGTGTGGAATGTTTTGAAATCATGTTATCCACATTACACAGTTTTTAAATTGGCCAAATTGCATAGTTATATGATTCAGATACATATTTGTGGTAGAATTATATACATTGGTACCATTTTTATACATAGTTCCAACATGAGACATATATAAGGTTAATATGTTATGAAATTTACATGTAAAATTTTGAAATAAAATCAGTTTTAGATTTAAAACACTTGTCATCCACCAAGTTGGACTTTTACATACTATATTAAGATAATCTACTATAGTAGTTAGTTTGATTTTGGTATAGTTAAGGTGATTAAATCACTCAATATTTCTAATTTTGTAGGCTAGACTTGACTAAATCATCCAACCTCACCAAATTATAGTGTGATTTGATTTTTTTCACTCATGCTTATCGAGTTATAAGTTTGAATGAGTTGCACATTTGAGTTAATCTCAATTTCTAGATGGAAACTCACTTTTTATCCAAAGTTGGAGGCATGTGTCCTCTAATATATGTATTTCTCCCTAGATATATGCACTTTATAAATTTTATATTTTTAATAATATATATATAATATTTCATAATGATACATATTTTCAAATCAAATTGCCAAAAGGTAAGGTGATTGAATCAATACATAGGTGTACTCATAAACCTTGCTTTATTTCAATTTCAATCATTTCAATGATTTTGATTTTAGATTATATGAACTAATTATATACTATAACATGCACCTCGTTGATGTTCAGTCACCATAAAATCACAAAATTTGGTCTCAATCAAAGTCAAGGTGTGTTATACACCCTAGGTAGACATTTCTTTCATTTAAACTAGAAATTTCATTACTAGATTAAAATGTTGTGGGGGGGGGGGGGTTGCGCGGGGGAAGGAGCGGGAGTGGTGGGGAGGATGGGAGGAGATATTATTTCTAAATTATATATTAACATAGTCTTATACACATGTAAAATACATATCATGGATGTACCTTTAGCTTCTAAACCCTTCCCACTATTGAAAGGCTTATATACACTATCTCTTTGTGCCTATTTACTTATCTCTTAGTCTGACCAATGTTATTATGATAAATTAGACCTTATATCATACCCAAAATGTCATAAACATGTTTATCATCTATATCTATAATTTTTTAGCTTATGCCTATTTTATAGATACCTTTACACTTTCATCACCACCAAATGCCTACGTCGATACAAGTGGCATATCCCAATAAAAGTATCTAATGACCTAATGTCATCCAATTTTCAAATGAAATGAATATCTATAGTCATCCTAAGTTTTTTAATGTGATATATTATCCAAATGGATTGGTATAAATATAGGATCAATCCTCATTCATTCCTCACCTAACATAGACCAAATAACTCATGAGGCAATTTAACAAAGGCATTTAATCAAGAACTCAAATGATCAAAGATTTCATATTTTCTCCTATTTCCATATCAATCATAGGGACAACACATATATAGGTCTAAATTAATTAAGGATTATCCCATGAGCTACGTTTTCCAAGTTATAAGCTAGGTAACTCTATATACTTTATTATCACACATTACATGATACACACACAAGCCAACATGTAGGGGATAACTACATAAGTTTAAGGCCCTCTTCAAAGTATTGGCTTTGTAGGTAGTGATCATTAACAAAGGGTTCATAGATAATCTTGACACCATGTGCTCGTTAACCCATTTTTCCCATAACAAATATGAATATCAAGAAATAAGGTTTTTCAACTTAACAAGCAGTGACAATCCATGATCTAGATCTGAATGTACTAGAGCAAAAGAGACATAGAACACAGAAGCATCTAGGTGGTCACATTTATCTTAATTATGTATTCTATACTAGATACCTATTCCATGTCAAATAGAAGTGTTGACACAACCATCATAATTCAATGCAAGCGTCTGTAGCTATAGAGGTATAACTTCTAGAATTAAGTTAATGATCTAGAATCTATATCTAGTCTATTATATTCCTATTCTAGATCTAGATCTATATTGACGTCAAAACTATCTTTTTTTCATTATCATTTAAATATATAGCATAGTTTTACTTCATATTTTTTTTCATATATCAGCATAATAAACTCAATATATGTTTTTCTGAGTTTGTAAATTAATCCTACTTTAGAGATAGTCTACCATCCTTGTGCCCTAGGCTATCTCTAACCTCTATAACTGTAGATTATCTAATCTAGATTTTTGGGTTAACAAAAAACAAAGTTATAATATGAAATAAAATAAAAAGATAGAAGAGAATATGAGAGAGGATATACATAGAGTAGCATTTTAAAAAGGGGAATGTGTGAAATAGAATAAAAGGTGTAGAATGCAAGAATAATATAAGCAACAATAGTGAAGGAGAAGAACAACAGGAAGAAAATAGTTTATTGTGAAAAAATAATATACACTCAGTGAATAGAAATAGAACAACATCTTGTGAGATAGAACATCAAAGTAGTATGATAATATAGAATTTTTAAGTGAAAAAATACACAACAATAGTTATTAGGACTGTAATATATCAATTTGTAATAATTTTTTGAATCAATATGTATGTATGTATGTATGTATGTATGTATGTATGTATGTATTGAAATGAAAATACCTTTAAAGGTGCATCTACAGATAAATTATGGAGCTTAAAGAATAAGGTATAAAATATGCTAAATAACAAACTAAAAAACACTAAGAGTAGGGTCTAATCTATTTACTATGATGGTATATATGGGTTTACACTTGATATTTTATATATCATTATAGTAAACAGAGAAGACCCTACTCTTAGTGTTTTTAAGTTTGTTATTTATCATATTTTCTACCTTTCAAGCTCCATAATTTTTTTTAAGTTAAACCTTTAAAGGTGTTTTCATTTCACCTATCTCTCATAGCTAGTTTAAGACTTACCCATTTTGGTTTTATTTTTTCCAATAATTTTTCAAACTAAATAAACTATACCTTAAATTGTAGTTTGAATCCTTTTAGGATTTTATGTAAACAAAATATATTGCACATTTGATAATATAGCTTTCAAATGATAATGTATTTCTTATTTGAAATCTAAAATATTAGAAAATTAAGTAATTTCAAATTGTTAAAAATACACCAGTGTATAACTCCATTAAAAAATAATAAGGGAAAATGACAAAATAACTAAATTTAAACAATGTAAACTACATTTCCTTTCATCTTTAGACCTAAAACATTTTGATTTGGAGAAAATGAAAAGGAAATAATTTGATAGAGCCATGTTTTCAACACAACTATACATTAGGGATAACCAAGAAATGATGGAAGTTATTACATGAAAACAAAAATGTGAATCATACTTCACTTACATTGTTGTAAGTGTTAGGTAAACATGCCATAATTAATGTAACCCATTTTGTGAAGTAACCATTATTATCTACATTTTGACAATTATGCCATTTTAGTAATGGATAAGTTTATCACAATCTAAAATTGTCATGAACCTTGAAACTATCATTTATTTTCACTAAAATCATCTAATAAACATTAATAATCCCTGAAATTTATTTCACAAAAAGTTAGTACCAAAGATGAACCATCAAATATGGTGCATTTTGACACTCTAAAACTTGATACTAAAAACTACCCTAAAATAATTAACAAGTGAGTTTGGGTTGGATTAGTATTATTGCAATAACCTATAACATATATTATGAAAACTAGTGATGCTTTAAATAATAGAATATCTAATATTATTACATTATAAATTGAATCATTCAATTGGAATAATATGTTTAATCATTTAGCAAAGAAGATAACTTAAAATTTTGTGTGAGATTATTCGACTTAATTTGCATGAGAATAACTTCATATTTGTAATTTGAATTGTTAAGCCGTAACATCAACCTAAAAAGAAGAAAAACAAATAAATTAAAGAAGAAAGAAATCAAAATTGACAAGAATATATACAAAGGGGAAAGAAAATAAAAGCAACTAACCAACATCAAAAAAACTCTACTGTAAGTTGAAACAAAGGATAAGTCAATGTTGAAAGATAATAAAGATAAATAAATAAGACTTAATCTACCTAAGAGGAAAATGAGTACATAATAGGTGATTTATTTTAGTAAAATTATAATGTAGGGTATTAATTTTAGAATGAATATATTCATAGTGCATCAAAATATAATATTTAAAGGCAAAAAAATAGCATGATAATCACATCATATACCATTGTATAATTTTAGATGAAACATTACTAGATGTAGTTTTAGCCTTTTTTTTTTTTAATTATAATATATAGAAAGGATTATTAGTTTGATTCAAGAAGAGATGAATATTTTTATTAGAATGATGAGAATTCAAATCTAGAAAATGATTTGTTTAATTGAATTTATCTTCCAGATTGATTTCTAATAAATAGTTTTGAGTATTTTTAGATTGTATACATTTAATCATAATTTTTATTACAAACTCTAAAAGGTCAAAAAAATTGAAGAATTTTTAATTAATATAATTTATCATGTCATCCAATTGTGATTCAAGAATAACAATATAATGCAATGTATCATACTCATTTGTTTGTATCACATCATTATCTAAAAAATCTAGAAAATCAAAATTTTCATATTTGATTTCCATCAATTGGTTGTTAATTATGAAATTTTTTACATGAATTGATACAAATATTTAATACATTTAAAATCCAATTAAAAAATAAAAACAGAGAAATATTTCAACATCCAATAGTATTATTCTACTTCATTACATTTCAACCATTACACACATATATGGGTAACTTTAATATAAAAATAAGGATATTTACTTAATCACTATTAACTATTAATAATATGAGCATATAAATTTCTAACACATTATAATATTAACAATGTTAATATTTTCAAAATCTTTTCTTTCTATTAAATCACCTAATCCAACATTATAAGGGTCAAAAACTTCATATTGAGTGTAATATTTTGAATCAAGAATGAAAGGATGATTTTCAGTTAATGAAAGGATGAACATATTGAGATTATTATTATTATATTATTATTATTATTACAATAATGATGATGATGATGATGATGATGATGATGATGATGATGATGATGATGATGATGATAATTTTTTTTAAAAAAAAATACAAAAAATCAAAAGGAGAAGCATCATTTTCAAGAGAGCAATCAATTTCTAACTCCAAATAATTTTATGTCTAAATCTAGGTCTTTTTATTCATAAGTTCCTACCATATCATTAACATTTATACTATCCATATTTGGAATAAAATCAAAAATAGTTCAAACTGATAAGGGGTTATTATAAACACATTAATAAAAGTTAGGAGTAATTATGTCATTATATGACCAATTATATAGATCAAATGAATTAGATTTTTATAATTCTAAATTTGATGAAAAACAATATTTTATTCTAAATCAAAACATTCTGATGAATAATCTGAACTATAATCCAAATTTTGAGAGACATCCTTGGTATTAAATGATATTATTTGTCATAGATTAAAAAAATAAAATTATTTAGGAATTTTTTTCTCAAAATCCAACATTAAATTAGAAAATTATCATTTGAACATATCATGGTCAAGTAAGCAAAGTTTACAAAAATTATGATTTTGTCTTTGAATGTAGGCAAATTTCAAGGCTAAATTAAATTCAATAATACTAATTATTTAAATCATTTAATTATAATTATCAGATAGATTATTCTTCTAATAAATAAATAAGTTCATCACTTGGTCTAAATAAACATGGATTTCATTTAATTTCCAAATAAAGTGCCATAAATATTCCCCTATGGATACTTTTTCATGCTAAGAAATCATAAAGCATGCTATTAGATTTTTGGTCTAATTTTTTTG
The DNA here is from genome assembly GCA_037957365.1 of Torreya grandis. Taxonomy (NCBI): domain Eukaryota; kingdom Viridiplantae; phylum Streptophyta; class Pinopsida; order Cupressales; family Taxaceae; genus Torreya; species Torreya grandis. The sequence goes on from JARHVA010000299.1 coordinate 6,170,935, forward strand.
ATTAATTTTTTTTTTAAATCCATTTTTGAGTGAGTTCATCCATCTGGACCCTAATTGATTAATAATAAATCATATAACTAGAAAAAATTTGGATGATTAATTATGATAACTATGAACTAGAAACTGGCAACCAGTTATGGTAATGGACTATGATGTAAAATCATTGAAGATAAGAATGGATAATAGTTTAAGAAATAAAATTGATTTAAACATCCCTAATAGATTTACCAAAAATTTTGATGGTGAAAATTGTCATGTCAAATAATTAACCCATTCACCTATCATGAAAGATTAGGAGGAATCATACTAGTTGACTCGTAGTGGCCTATGGCTAAAAATCAGTACTAAGGCATTCAAATGGTATTTTAAGTTATGGGGATTAATGAGTTTAATGAAAAATCTAAATCAATATTATAACCATTTCATAAAATTTATCAAACATAACACTATTATCGACCATGTCCAAAATAAATATACTTATATACAATGATTTGATCAAATATGTTAATCATTGCTTCAATGTATTATTTAATCAATTTCAAATCAGGTTTTAGAATTGTTATTTAACCTATCTAATAGAGTAAAGCATATTTATTAGGAAATCCCTTGAAAGATAGAATACTCATATTTATCAAATAAGATATATTTCATATGTGTGTTCACACTGCAAGGATGAAGGAAAGGAAACAGATGAGAAAATAAGAAAGAAAGAGAAAACAAACAAACTAAGAAGAAAAAAAAGAAAGAAAACTAAGATTAGAAGAATTTATAAGATAAAAATTAAATATATTAGATAAAATATCTAAACTACAAGACAAGAATAAAAGAAATAAAAACTATGTTAAGTTAATAAAAGGTAGATCCTAAACTAAAATAAAACTACTAAAAGGGAAACTAGTCTAAATAAAGAAAATAACATACTAAACTAAAATAAAGAAAGAAGAAACTACATAACAATTTAATTGTGAAAAGTGACTTAAATTTATTGAAAACATAAATTTATTGAGAAACCAGATATTATTTCATAACTGATTACAAAATTTGAGAAGATAATATCATAGTTTTACAAGACTCAACAATCTGTCAAATTAGGTAAGAATTATTCATCATTATTTAGGTGAATTTGAATTAAATTCCATGCATATGATTGAGTTAAATTCAATCACAAAATGACTAAAAATCCTACACATTCTCAAATAATTATTTTATAAATAAATTATAAACCTATATATCCATGATATACCAAGATAAATCATTTCACTATTAGTAAATATGTTGTTCAGTCTTCTTTCAAGTCATTCTTCATCTCATAGATTCTTGAAAAAAAATAAAAATTTAGCATGAAACTAAACTTTAGAATAAATTTATAGGTACCTATGTAAAATTTTATCCTCATTTTATTTTTCCTTTGGGTTTTTTATATAATATTATTAAAGGAATTGGTTACCTTTTAAATAATAACTACCATTTAACAACTTTTTATAACTTAAGTCATTGTTAATTATAAAATTAAAGCATATTTAATTATATGTTTATGTTTTAACAATAAGATACATTAAGATTATGAGGATGATATTTTAATTTAAAAACATGTATAATGGGTGCAGGGCAAACCAACTTTATTTAAGCTTTGAATGGATATGGATGGTCCTAGGACCAACTTAATCTTACAAACACTCATTAAATCATTAACACAAGCTTAATATGTATGTAAATTACCACGTGATTGTTTAATGTAATAAATCATTCAATATCACTCTTCCCTATAGTTATATCATGACTATCAAACCACTCAAATTATTCATTCCTTTACCCAAGTTTTATCTAAAAATCTTTCCATCCACCTTGTCAAGCAAAGCACATACTTCTATGAAACTAAAATATTATCATTTTAGTAGATCATCATTATAGCTTATAAAGAGATAAACTTGTATATGAAATAGAAGTAAATCTTAATTCTTAGAAATTTGAATAGTGCCACCATTCATCCCAAAAATATCTCATTGAATAATAAAATCCTACTTTTCTCAAAATCTATATTCATTGAATGCACAAAATTTTTTGATTAATCTTGAACCACTTTAAAACCATTGTACTTGTTTAAATCCCTATCAAAAATATTTGAAACAAACTACACAAATAATTTATTATATCTCAAGTATGAAACAAATGGATATAAATATGTTAGTTTCAATCAATTGAATTTGTGGTTTGAATGCATAAATCTAAATTTTTTTGGCAAAGAAAATATTCCACATAAAATTTACAAACCAAGAATTCTAATCATACTAAATTATCACTTATTTGTAACATCCCAAAATATTAATATCTTTTGACAAACTTTTCTTTTGTTCCAAACAACCAAATAGTCTAAATTCATTATATGGGCATACGTATGATTGACAATGAATTAATCCATGTAAATTATTCAAATAAATAATATTTTGACTGAATAATATGAAATATGATTCCCATTTTTTCTAAAAAAACATCATTTTTAAAGTTCAAAATGACCATTTTCATACATTTTTAGACCAAGTTAAAATTGATGTCCAAATGGTCATTATACTGTGTTAATTTTGGTCTATAATAATAGTCATTTGGTTGTCAAATTTAACTTAAAAAAAGTTTGTGTAGGTTTTTAAATGGAAAATTATGCACATTAAGAGGAACTTTGACATGTAAAAATCTAATTATATTTTTTTAGGCTAATTTTTTTGGACAAAACCAAACTAAAACAAAGCTCTGAGGTGCATTTTGAAGTTAATCAATGAATCCCTTTATACTTAAATCATGTCACAACCCCCAAAAGTTAAACTAATGTTTTTTGACTTTCATGGTTATGAATTTTGATTCTAACAAAAATGGCAACCACTAGGAACATTATTTAGAAATAGTTTGTTAGTACATCACAAAGGAGGAAAAATATACTAAAAGTATGACTGCATGTACCCACATTCAAACATGGGTTTATAAATAACACCATACCTTGAAAACATTTCATTTTATAAAATGAGATACTTCAAAAAGGGTTATAAATCACTTAAAGAACAATTTCCATTAAATACCTTGTTGTGCTAAGGAACATGGTGACCATCCATATTAATACGGAATCAACTTATTTGAATTTAACTATTACTTTAGAAAAACAAGCATATTTCATTACTTTAAAAAAAGTGAGTAAATTACAACTAAAAATCAACTCCACATATATGTAATATAACTTATAGGAAGATTGAATTATAAGTTAAGCACTAAATAATTATAGTTGCAAATTAACATTCATGATCTCATCATCTTTATCCAAATGTGATGATGGTTAGAAAAATAAACCAAGAATCAATACACAAAAATATTTTAAACATTTGGAACTCCATATTATTAATTACAAATGGAGATCACTTTTAACTTCATGTAAACATAATTAGGTGGGACTGCCACATCTTGTTCCTGAGAGCAAGAGACCAAGGCAGTCTTAACCATCAAAATATTTATTTTTAACTTAAAAATTAATATGTATCACCATATAAGATCATATTTGGAAACTTGAGTCTAATGGTAATTCAATATATAGTAAAAAATTAATACATTATTTATATCTTCACATATTACATGAAACCACAATAGTCAAATAGTTCACACATAACTAGCATGCCACTAAAAAATTGTCACACTATGTTTTTGATAGGCCACTATTTTATTCATGTGGACAACCATAGTATGCCCTGCCTAATCAATACATGGATAGCCAAGAATTTATATAATAATTTAATATTCAATATCCATATTAAGTTTTTTTAAGTATATTAATGAAGTTAGGAATATAATATGTAAATTATTAGTTCAAAAACATTTAAGATAAAATGGAAAATTATTATTTTAAAGATCACATAAGTAAAATTAGACCAACTTGCATAATCCAATACAAATGTATGGTGTTGAATTTCAACATAATATATAGTATTCATAAAATATGCCCCAACAACAAAGTAATCATAAAGAAATAACCTTAGTTATTATGGTATTAACCACAAGAGACATCACTTATAACATTAATGACCTGAACCAACATAGCAATTGGAAACATAACATAAAATAAATTTATCTCTGAAACTAAAATCTTCACCAAGATTTTTCTACCTTGAGATACAAGAAAAAATTATTATAC